>CAJQZJ010032290.1:1649470-1667475 GCA_907164525.1 Lophiomys imhausi
AGTGCAGGGTCCAAAGTTTCCAAAAGTAAGAAATGACATACCAGTGGCTGCCTGGACAGTTCCCATTTTTTCACCATACATTCCAGCATCAATCTTCAGCCATTTGTCCCCTTTCTCTGACAGACATTGATTGTAGAGCAGGAATTATGAGGACTTGCCTACTCTGTCTTGGCAGAGCTAGGCTGTCGACTTACCTGCTTCCAAGTTTTATTCTTTTTGGACAGCATTCTGTCTACAGTTGGAGCAAGGGGCTGTTCCTACCAAGAGATAGGCTTGCGACTAATTCAACCCTCTCACACTGGAGAGTCATCGATGCTCATCTTCTACTTGGAGTAGAATAAGGGGTGCTGTCAGGAGCTGACATGTCTCTATATTAAAAAATCTTAACTTAAGAAAACATCTTTGAATGCCATGTTCTGCAGATCTCTTGAGGTTTTTGAAGATGCCCTATCTATCTCTTATATTTAGATAAGCAAATGTTGCTTGTCTCTTAGCAACTTGGTTTCTGATTAGTTTAGAAAATAACTGTGATAGACTGTCATAGTACCTAACAAAATGACAAGCTTGCATGACTATTAGTTTGCATTTCTTAATTATCCTAAACAGTTTATGACAGTTGGTAGCAAAAGGCTGAAACTTCACATTGCATTTTTAAGCATAACTAGGTAAAATACCTTTAAAAAGCATTATCCTTAATTTTGTACCAATATACAAAGATCAATACCAATGTGGCAAATACAATCTTAATTTTGTATCAATATACAAAGATCAATACTGATGTAACTCAATACAATCTTAATTTTACATTAATATACACAGCTCAATACCAATTTAGCCAAATATAATATTAATTTTGTATTAATATACAAAGGTATAAGGGCATATTCAATAATATGTCTTTTTCTTGATCTTTCCTATATTATGTCTATGTCTATTCTTATAAACATACCCTGATTACAGCTTTCTCACCCTCTACTCTTCCCAGTTTTTCCCATCTCATGCATTATCTACTTCCTTCTTGTCATTAAAAAAGAACAGGCTTTTAACACATAACTACAAAACATTAAGAAAAAAACCCGCAACATAATAAAATAAAAACCATCACACTGAAGTTGCGAGAGTCAGACCAAACTAAGCAACTCTAGTTTTTTTTTTTTTTTAACATATAAAAGCATCCTTAACTGTTCCTAAATAGTGCCATAATTGGGGTATATCTAACAAAACAGAACTTTTTTTTGAATACATTTTCCATTTGAACCCTATCAATGAAGGGAACAGGTTGGGGGAAGGATCCAGAAATGTGCTGGGAAGAAAATTACCACAATATAAAGAGGGGAACTGGGGGTAACAGCACAATTGAGGGCATCAGTTGATGAAAAGTTCCCCAAAAAAAGCACAAAGACTCTATGGGTCTTTACTATGTATTAGGATCACAGAGGAGGTGAAAATGCCTAGAGCCTGAGCAGTAAAGCCTTTGGAGTGGAATACAGATGACATAGGCATTAGACCAATATATTTGAGTTGGAAGGAGGCACAGAACAAGAGGATGAAAGTCACAGATATGGACAATGAACTGAAGGCAGGAAGATATTTGCTAACTAGCTTGAACTAATGAAAACTCAGAGACACTCAAAGAGTCTGCAGAATAGAAAAGGGACACAATAGAGACTAGTGAGGTATGATGAAGTGTAGAGGATTTTTGTACGTCATAGATTCTACATAGAATATCTACATTCTACACAGAATGCAGAAAGATGGCAGATGCAGACAGTGATTTCATGATGAACCAGTGAAGACTCTGAACTGTTTTCTGACCCCATCTAGCTCCACCAGGCTTCAGAGAGCAAACTACTCAAACACTTCTTGCTCTGAATCCAAGCCCATTCCATGTTAAATTTTAGATACACTAATAGCTTTCAATATTGAAATTTCAACATTTCAACAAGCCTAGGGGTCTTCCAGATATTTAGTTTTTGGTTTTAGAAATCTGTGAAGTAGTGTCTGATCCTATTCTTGGATATGGCCTTCCATGTTGAGACACATTATTTTGTGTAATTAATATGCTATAAGAAAGGTCTAATATCAGAGCAGTGCGATGCTAATGCACAAATCTTCCCTTCTCAACAACAGTGGATGACTGTCCAGATAGACAGAAGCTGTAGCCCCTTCATTGTGATCTATCCATTTATCAAGTTTTTTACACATCTAATAAAATCTCAATGAAAACCCACCTCTCATTCTTCACAGAAATATGAACACAATAATCCTAAAATTCATATGGTACCAAAAAGATCCTAGATAGCAAAAAACTACTGTTACAAAAAAGAACAATGCTAGAAGGATTATTATTCTAAGTCTTGAGAAATATTCCAAAGACATAGTAACAAAAACAATATGGGATTGTCAGAAAAATACACATGCAGAACAATGAGACAAAATTGAAGACCCAAAGATGAGGACATGTAACTTTGACCATGTAATATCTGACAAATGTGCCAAAAATCATCATGGAAGCAAAGAAATCATCTTCAACATATGATTCTTAAAAATTGAATTTCCACATGCAGAAGGATGAAAAGAGACCTGTACTTATCACTTTGCACAAAAACTCACCCTAAATGTATCAGAGATCTAAACCTGAAACCTGAAACACTGAAACTGCTAGAAGAAACCATGGGCAGTGGCAGTACCCTATAGCTGTAGGAATATATGTTTTGATCGGAAGTCTATTTGCTCAAGAACTGACGACAATTTTTTTCCTTTTATTGGCTGTTAATTTTATTTCATAATTTTTATATATAGTCATACACACAGTGTATATACATACATACATACATATATACACACACACGTGTGTGTGTGTGTGTGTGTGTGTATGTGTGATTAGTTAGTTAGTTAGTTAGGCTACTGTCTGCAATGTAGCTGTCCTGATACCTTCATAATCAATAGTTCTTCATGAATAAATAATTCTTTAGTTGAGTCATTTGCAGACAAGCACCTCACCAAAAGTCCTTCGGTGTTTTCAAGTACTCTGGGACTTCTGATGTATCCATTTGTTAATGTTAGTATATAACTGTGTTTCTTTTGCACTTTTCCTCAGAACTCAGCTATCATCCAAGTAATTGAGACTCTCTTATATTATTTGCTAAACAAGCTGCACACCAGAAGAACTGAGCAGTTATTACTCTATTCTTAATCTTCTAAACTAATCTGGCTTCCTCCCATCTTAAATCCCAGAGATACTTGCAGTTTGTGGCTTTCCTGCTTCAGCTGGCTCTCTCCTGATCTTTCTGGAACTTCTGCCTATGCTCAATCCCTCTTTCATCCTTTAACTCCTCCTCTCCTGGAGGGTAGATAGTCCAGCCATATTCTCTCCCCTGCTCAGTGATTAGCTGTAAGCTGCTTAATTGGCATATTAGGGGACAATTGGGGAGCAGTGTTTACACAACATTGAGACATGATATTCTCAGAACAAAGACTGCAACAAGATATAGGGTTTACAGAAATCAGCATTTTAATTACACAATAACATTATGCCTACAACCATCCTTAAAAAATGAATAGTTAATAGTTCCTCATTCTGCCCAGTTTGATAAAAACATTGTTATATGGGTACAGCCCATATTGTGCAAAACAATCTAATAAATCTCAACTATAATGTATGTGTGTGTGTGTGTGTGTGTGTGTGTGTGTGTGTGTGTGTGTATTTCAGTGAGTATTAAGCCCATCAAGTTGATGATGCAGACTAAACATCAAAGCTCTGGGATATTTTAATTGCAGTGATGATTTTGCATGCATGCCCATTAAACATTTGCAAGTTGTGGGGACCCTTATTGTCCAGGCTTCTCCTGAGGGTCTAGTGTATAAAAAGAGACATAGATTCTTTTCTAACACCAGAAATATGTTTGAAAGTGTCAGTAGTGGACTGGGGCAGGGCCTTAGAGGAGCTGCAGCTTATGATCCCTGAGAACCCGACTGTTTCCAGTCTAACAGACTAAGATTATCAATCCCAAGGTGACTTTGTGCACTGTGCTTAGTCTGTGATGTCTATGAGATATTCTTTGTTTCTCTTGTGCAAATTTATTTGATTTAGCCACCCACTGACATTGTCTCATTGTATGATAGTCTTTTTTTCCTGACACTATCTCCATTTCTTCTTTCAGGAAAATTGCAAATGAGATTCTGTACCTCATTTAAAAACTTGTTTGGTATAAGAAATAGATAGGGGTAGACATCCTGACCCAAAACTTTATCTCCTTTATCTCTTTTTTCTTTATTTTTAATTTCATCAAGTTACATCTCAATCCCAATCCCCTCCCTACTCCGCCCTCCAGTCCCACCCTCCCACCCTCAACCCCCATCCTCTTCCCTTTTTTTTAAGTTTAAGGTATATCTTAATTCCCCCAACAGCTCCCCCTTTCAGTCCAACAAATGGCTCTTTCTCTTATAATAATAGATACAATACAAAACAACAGAGGTAATTAGGCCACAGTTATAAGGGTTATATGGCTTAGCGTACATTCCCAATGTCCATATGTATTTGGCACCTGACTTTAACATTCTACTATCTAACCATCTCCATGAATTTAAAGTTCTATATCTAACTCAACATTCATACTAACTTGCAACACAATTTTAAAAGCATCCTCTTAGATCTATAACACTCTCTTGACTCCTAAACAACTCAAAATTTAATTATGAGACACTAGCTATCTATTATTCAACCACCTCAGAGACCTGAGAGGGTTAAATATATGCGATTATATAGGACATACAGGGCCTGCAGCTTCCAAAACTAAGAAATGACATACCAGTGGCTGCCTGGACAGTTCCCATTTTCTCTCCATACCTTACAACATCGATCTTCAGTCGTTTAGCCCTGTTTCTCTGACAGACATTGATTGTAGAGCAGGACTTATGAAGGACTTACCTACCCTGTCTTGGCAGAGCTAGGCTGTCGACTTACCTGCTTCCAGGTTTTGTCCTTTTTGGACAGCATTCTTTCTGTCTACAGTTGGAGCAAGGGGCTTTTCCTACCAAGAGATAGGCTTGCGACTAATTCAGTCATCTCCCACTGGAGATTCTTCGATGCTCATCTTCTACTTGGAGTAGAATAGGGGGTGCTGTCAGGGGTTGATATGTCTTGATATAAAAAAATATAGAGTTAGGAAAACATCTTTGAATTCCATATTCTGCAGATCTCTTGAGGTTTTTGAAGAGGCCCTATCTATCTCTTATATTAGGGAAAGCAGATGTTGCTTGTCTCTTAGCAGCTTTATTTCTGATTAGCTTAGAAAATAACTATAATAGACTGTCATAGTACCTAACAAAATGACTGGCTTGCATGACTATTAGTTTGCATTTCTTAATTATCCTAAACAGTTTATGACAATTAGTAGCAAGAGGCCAAAACTTCACATTATATTTTTTTCTTTACCCCCTAAAGCTTCCATCCCATTTCTCTGGGGTTGGGTGTCCCTACATAACAGACCCTCATCTCAGTTCAGAGTTCGTATGAGGGCCAAGAGCCTCCTCATTCACTGGGGGTCTACGAGGCAGTACCACCAGTGAAAAGTGTCTCATTGCCCGGGTGAGAGAAATAAAAAACAAACAAACAAATAAGCAGACAAACAGATAAAAAAGAATAAGAAATAGAGAAAAAATAAATAAAAATTAAAATTAAAAAATTAAAAGTCTATGTCCATGTTCTCTTTGGTATGTTAGTTGTAGTATCGATATCCTCTACTATATATCTAAAATCCTACTATAAGTGAATAGATGCCATATTCATCCTTCTGAGTCTGGGTGAGTTCACTCAGGATGAGTTTTTCTAGTTCCATCCATTTGGCTGCAAATTGCATAACTTCATTGTTCCTGATAGTTGAATAATATTCCATTGTGTATATGTACCACAATTTTTTAACCCATTCTTCGGTTGAGAGACATCTGGGTTGTTTCCAGTTTCTAGCTATTACAAATAAGGCTGCTATGAACATAGATGAGGAAACTTCCTTATGATTCCTTGAAGAGACACGTGGGTGTATACCCAGAAGTGGTATGGCTGGGTCCTGAGGCAACGCTATTCCAAGTTTTCTAAGATATCGCCAGACTGACGTCCATAGTGGTTACAAAAGTCTGCACTCCCACAAGCAATGTAGTAGGGTTACCCTTTCTCCACACCCTCTCCATCATGTGCTGTCATTTTAGCTTTTGATCTAAGCCATTCTGACAGGTGTGAGATGCAATCTCAGAGTTGTCCTGAGTGGCAGTTCTCTGATGATTAAGGATGTTGAGCATTTCTTCAAGTGTCTCTCAGCCATTAGGGATTCCTCCTTTGTGAATTCTCTATTTAGCTCTGTCCCCCATTTTATGATTGGATTATTTGGTTTCTTTGCATTTAATTTCTTGAGTTCTTTGTAGATTTTGGATATTAGCCCTCTGTCAGATGTGGGGTTGGTGAAGATTTTCTCCCAGTCTGTAGGCTACCGTTTTGTTCAAATGACAGTGTCCTTTGCCTTACAGAAGCTTTTCAGTTTCATGAGGTCCCATTTATTGATTGTTGATCTCAGGTCCTGAGCTGTTGGTGTTCTGTTCAGGAAGTTTTCACCTGTGCCAATTAGTTCGAGGGTTTTTCCCACTTTTTCTTCTAGTAGATTTAGTGTGACCAGCCTTATGTTAAGGTCTTTGATCCACTTGGACTTAAGTTTTGTACAAGGTGATAAGTATGGGTCTAATTTCATTCTTTTACAAGTGGACATCCAGTTGGAGCAGCACCATTTGCTGAAGATGCTGTCCTTCTTCCATTGTGCTGTTTTGGCTTCTTTGTCAAAAATTAGGTGGCCATAAGTGTGTGGGTCTATTTCTGGATCTTCAATTCGATTCCATTGATCTACTGGTCTATTTCTATACCAATACCATGCTGTTTTTGCAACTATTGCTCTGTTGTACAGTTTGAAATCTGGGATGGTGATGCCTCCAGATGTTTTTTTATTGTACAGGATTGATTTAGCTATTCTGGGCTTTTTGTTGTTCCATATGAAATTGAGACTAGCTCTTTCCAAGTATATAAAAATTGTGTTGGTATTTTGATAGTAATTGCATTGAATCTATATATTGCTTTTGGTAGGATAGCCATTTTTACTATGTTGATCCTACCTATCCATGAGCATGAAAGATCTTTCCATTTCTTTCTTCAAGGGCTTGAAGTTCCTGTTGTACAGGTCCTTTACTTGATTGGATAGAGTTACCCCCAGGTATTTTATGTTGTTTGTGGCTATTGTGAAGGGGGTTGCTTCCCTTATTTCTTTCTCAGCCTATTTGTTTGTTGTATAAAGAAGGGCTTCTGATTTTTTTTTGAATTAATTTTGTATCCAGCCACTTTGCTGAACGTGTTTATCAGCTGTAAGAGTTCTCTGGTGGAATTTTTGGGGTCACTTATGTATACTATCATATCATCTGCAAATAGGGATAATTTGACTTCTTCGTTTCCGATGTTTATCCCCTTGATGTCCTTTAGTTGTCTTATTGCTCTAGCAAGAACTTCAAGTACTATATTGAAGAGATATAGTGAAAGTGGGCATCCTTGTCTTGTCCCCGAGTTTAGAGGAAATGCTTCAAGTTTCTCTCCATTTATTTTGATGTTGGCCACTGGCCTGCTGTATATTGCTTTTATTATTTCTAGTTACGGTGTTTGTATGCCCATTCTCTCCAGAACTTTTAGCATGAAGGGGTGTTGGATTTTGTCAAATGCTTTTTCTTCATCTAGCGAGATTATCATGTGGTTTTTTTCTTTCATTTTGTTTATGGTGAATGACATTGATAGACTTTCGTATGTTGAACCATCCCTGCATTTCTGGAATGATGCCTACTTGATCATGGTGTATGATACTTTTGATGTGTTCTTGAATTCAGTTTGCTAGTATTTTATTAAGTATTTTTGCATCTATGTTCATGAGGAAGATTGGTCTGAAGTTCTCTTTCTTTGTTGGGTCCTTGTGTGGTTTAGGAATCAGGGTTAGTGTGGCCTCATAGAATGAATTTGGCAATGTGTTCTTTCTCATACTATTTGGTGAAAGAGTTTGAAGAGTATTGGTGTTAGTTCCTCTTTGAAGGTTCGGTAGAATTCCGTGCTAAAGCCATCTGGCCCTGGGCTTTTTTTGGTTGGGAGATTTTTAATGACTGTTTCTATTTCCTTAGGGGTTATAGGGCTGTTTAATCTGTTATCTGATCTTGATTTAGCTTTGGTAGGTGGAATCTATCAAGAAAATTGTCCATTTCACTTAAGTTTTCAAATTTGGTGGAGTATAGATTTTCAAAGTAGGATCCAAATATTCTCTGGATTTCCTCAATGTCTGTTGTTATTTCTCCCTTTTCATTTCTGATTTTGTTGATTTCTGTTTTTTCCCTCTGTCTTTTAGTTAATTTGGCTAAGGGTCTGTCTATTTTGTTGATTTTCTTGAAGAACCAACTCTTGGTTTCATTGATTCTTTGTATAATTCTTTTTGTTTCTAAGTTGTTTATTTCAGCCCTAAGTTTGATGATATCCTGCCTTCTGTTCCTCTTGGGAGTGTTTGCTTCTTTTTCTTCCAATTCACCCAGTTTAGCTGTTAATTTGCTAATATGAGCTGTCCCAATTTTCTTTTAGAAGGCACTTAGTGCTATGAACTTTCCCCGTAGCACAGCTTTCTCTGTGTCCCATAGGTTTGGGTATGTTGTGTCTTCATTTTCGTTGGATTTTAAGAAGCCTTTGATTTCCTTCTTTATTTCTTCCCTGACCCAGTGGTCCTCTAGTAACAAGTTGTTCAATTTCCATATGTGTGTAGACTTTCTGTTGATTCTTTTGCTGTTGAAGTCCAGCTTTCTTCCATGGTGGTCTGATAAGATACAAGGTGTTATTTCAATTTTCTTGTATCTGTTGAGGCTATCTTTGTGTCCAACTATATGGATGATTTTGGAGAAGGTTCCATGAGGTGCTGAGAAGAAGGTGTATTCTTTTGTGTTTGGGTGAAACGTTCTGTAGATATCTGTTAGGTCCATTTGGTTCATGATCTCTGTTAGACTCATTATTTCTCTGTTTGGCTTCTGTCTTGATGATCTGTCCAGGGTTGTGAGTGGGGTGTTGAAGTCTCCCACTACTAAAGTGTTTGGATTGATGTGCGATTTAATTTTAGAAGCGTTTCTTTTATAAATGTAGGTGCCTTTGTATTTGGGGCATAGATGTTCAATATTGAGATATCCTCTTGATGAATATTTTCTTTAATGAGTATGTAATGCCCTTCTCTGTCTTTTTATGTTAACTTCAATTGGAAGTCTATTTTGTTTGTTATTGAGGTGGCTACTCCAGCTTGTTTTCTGGGTCCATTTGCTTGGAAAACCTTTTCCCAGCCCTTTACTCTGAGATAGTGTCTATCTTCAATAATGAGATGTGTTTCTTGTATGCAGCAAAAAGATGGGTCTTGTTTTTGGATCCAGTCTGTATGTCTGTGTCTTTTTATTGGCGAGTTGAGTCCATTGATGTTGATGGATATTAGTGACCAGGGGTTGTTATTTCCCATTATTTTGGTATAGCTGGTTGTCTTGTGTTTCTTTTTGTTTAGTTGCTGTGGAGGTTTCTATTTCCTCTGTTTTCTTGGGTGTAGTTATCTTCTCTGGGTTGGAATTTTCCTTCTAGGATCTTATGTAGGGCTGGGTTTGTGGGTAGATATTGTTTGAATTTGATTTTGTCATGGAGTATCTTGTTTTCTCCATCTATGTTGATAGAGAATTTTGCTGGATATAGTAGTCTGGCTTGGCACCTATATTCTCTCAGGGCTTGTAGGACATCTGTCCAGGCCCTACTAGCTTTTAAAGTTTCTGAGGAGAAGTCAGGTGTAATTCTGATGGGTCTGCCATTGTATGTGACTTGGCCTTTTTCTCTTACAGCTTTTAGTATCCTTTCTTTGTTCTCTATGTTTGGAGTTTCAATTATTATGTGGCGAGAGGAGTTTCTTTTCTGATCTAATCTGTTTGGTGTTCTGTAAGCCTCTTGGATTTTTATTGGCATCTCTTTGTTTAGGTTTGGGAAGTTTTCTTCTATGATTTTGTTGAAGATATTTCCTGGACCATGGAGTCGGGAGTCTTCTCTTTCCTCTATGCCTATAATTCTTAGGTTCCATCTTTTCATTGAGTCCTTGATTTCTTGGATATTGTGGGTGAGAGATTTTTTAGCTTTCTTATTTTCTTTGGATGTTGTATTGATTTCTTCCATCGAAACTTCCTTGCCTGAGATCCTGTCTTCCATCTCTTGAATCCTATTTTTGGTACTCAAATCCATATTTCCTGTTCTCTTCCCTTGATGCTCCATTTCCATTTTTAACTCTGACTGTGTTTTCTTTATTGTTTCCATTTCCATTTTCATTGTTTGAGTGATTTTATTTGTTTTGTACCTTTCCTGCTCCAGTTTGCTTGTCTTTGCCTGTAAGTCTTCCATTGTCCTCTCTTTTTCTTGTTCAAGCTGACTCACCTTGTTCTGAAGTTCCCTAATGGTGTTTTCCATTGCTTTCGTATGTGCAATTGTGGCTTCTTTGAATTCCTTCATAGATTTAAGTTCTTCTTGAAGGGACACTATCGCTTTCCATAATGTAGAATTGTCATCGTTTTCATGTGTTTCAGCTGTGGTGAGGTGGTCTGGGCTGGATGAAATAGCATTGATTTCTTTTGTTGGAGTCATTCTGCTCTGTTTTTTTTTTTTTTTTTTTTTTTTGGTCTGGGGCCCCTGGCCATTTGGAAATTTTTAGCTGTCTTCTGGACTTGGGTCCAAAGGGGGCGCTTTGGTGTAGAAGTCGAATTTCCTTACTCCACCTCTGTAAGGTGTGTCATTCAGCCCCAGTTCCTAGGTGGAGACCTAACTAATCCAGGGGTGGATCTGTGTACACTTAAACTGTGGTTCACCACCAAAAGGGCCAGTGTTAGCAAAAAAGTCCAATAGTAATTGGATAGTAATTGTTAATACTTCACAGTTTGCCCAGGGTTGGCTCCTGTGGTGGGTAAATCTGCCTTCACCCCCAATAGCCTTGCTGCCCCCATGGCCTGGAAACTGGCAAGTGAAGTCACGGTCAACTAAGCTCCCATATACTGCAGTGGGTCGCAACATTTCGCCAGACAGCCGGATCGTCTGTGCGAGACCTGGGGGTGCCCAGCAGGCTGGAGATTATCTCTTCATGGGGTCTGAATCTGCCCACTGGGTATTAGATTGGAACTTACCCTGCGTGTCTCTCCTGGTGTGGGATGGGGATCCATATTCCCGGATTCAGTGGCTTCCGTGCATGTGGGGGGAGCGTCCTGGGTCCCTGGGTAGTTGAGTGAGACCCAGGGGGGTCAAGCCCCCCAGACCTGTTTGTACAAAGTCCTGGAACACCCGCCACCCTGTGACTGTTTCCCCCACATCAACAGATGTCTGTGCGGGCCACTGCCATCTTGGATCCCCCTCCTTTATCTCTTGTGCTCTTATCTTCTGAACTCCTGGACTTCCCTTTCAAACCCATGACATTTAAATACAACCTGCTGATCACACATGAATACATAGGAAAATGTACTCATACACAAAAACAAATGCACCAGAGAAATAGCATAAATCTCATCATTTTTAAACTACAATGTGGAATTTGTATATCAATATCCTTAGTGATTTTTCATGTTTTACATTCTACAAACTTTATACATGTATACAATGAAATATGATCATATATATATTTCACTTTACTCTCTCCAATCCTCTCTTGAATTTCTCATAACATATTCTCTCTCTAATTTCCAATCGTTTTTTTTCTGATAACCAACTAATGTCTAATTTTAGCTTTCCTAACAAACATGGGTGTAGGATTATCCAATGAGCTTGGGTAACCTTCCAGTGATGCAAACTTGAAAGGGAAAGATTCCCTTCCCCTGGAAGTTATCAACTCCTTTTTTATGTTTATTTATTACTTCAAGTTACATCTCCATCATAGTCCCCTTCTTCCACCACTTCTGGTCCCACCCTTTCCCCTTTCTCCCACCTATCCCACTCCTCCAGTGTGGGGTGCCCCTATGTATCATCCCCCCTCAGCTCAGCAGTCATATGAGGGCTAAGAGCTTGCCATCTTGCACTGGGGGCCTACATGGCAGTTCCACTAGGGTAAGGTGTCCCACTAACAGGTAACAAAGTCCATGTTCCTGTTCCTTTTGGTCTGTTGGTTGTAAGATAGTTATCATGTACTATATGGCTAAAATCCAGGTATAAGTGAATATATGCCATGTGCATCTTCCTAGATCTGGGATAGCTCACTGAGGATGAGCTATTTTGATACATCCATTTGGCAGAAAATTGCATGATTTCCTTGTTTCTCATGGCTGAGTAGTATTCAATTGTGTAAATGTACCCCAGATTTTTTTTATACATTCATTGGTTGAGGGGCATCTGGGTTATTTCACTCATCAATGGGGATTGGACCTGGAGAGCTTCTTCATCTTCTATGCATGTAATTATTCTAGAAATATATAATTTTTACTTTAGGCGTATATTAAATTAAGTACAGTATATATATATATATATATATATATATATATATATATATATATATGTCTAGTGTGTATATGCAATTCCCATGGAACTCAGAAGATTGAATTGATTTCCCTGGAATTAAAGTTACAGGTGGTTTGGAACCATCATGTGGGTGCTGAGAATCAAACCCTGGGTCCTATGCAAGATTAGCAATTGCATTTATCCAAAAAATTGATCTCTCCAGCCCCTACATATAGTTACTTCACAAAGTCTCTTGTTCATCTATTCACTGATTACCTGTTATTTATAGGTGGACATTTATGGGGAATTTCTGCTGACTGATAGAATTCAGGTCTTGCTGGAAAGCCTCTGAGCTTGATGATAGAACAATGGAGTCCCTTTGTTCAGTGAAACTGCCTCTTCCCTCTGATCTGAGGATCCCAGATCCTCTAAGTAAGGAGTGTCACCTCCCCATGCTAATGACGTCTGTTGGCACCTTGGCTTTCAGCCAATGACATTTGTTTATACTTATTGCCTCCCTGGAGTTTCTCTCCACCCCCAATGCCGCTGGGTTAGTTATGATAGGGCAATACCCAGGAAATCAACCAAATTCACCTCAAAACTTTGCTCCACTTTCCAAAGTTACCTAATATCCCTGGAACTGGAGATACAGACAGCTATGAGCCACAATGTAGGTGTTGGAAATCAAGTCTGGATCCTCTGGGGAAGCAGTCAGTGATCTTAAACAACCCAACTATCCAGCACTTATATTAGTTAATTCTCTATACCAAGGACAAAAGTATTTGAAAGAACAACTTGATAGGAGACTTATTTTGGTTCATGCTTTCAGGCGGGTTGCTACAAATTTACTTGACCCATTGTGGTTAGTAAGAATATCAGGGTATTTGGTGTGTGTGAATGAAGACTCTCCTCAAGTCTTTATAGATAGGAATTTTTAAGTAAAGGGACCGGGTCCTAGGTATAACATTAAAAGTCACACAAACATTGTATCTCCTGTATATGCTAATACTTCCCCTCTATATGCTGAGGACCAAAGTTTCAAACTATGAACCAATGAGTAATGATTACTTTTCTAACCACAATAGAATGTGACAGGTTAATTGTTTTGTTTAATTTATTCATGAAATATCTAAAGAGTTCCCCTTATAATGTATCATGACAATGTTAGTGACTAACTTCTCCATTCAAGTATGATCAGTTTTATGATTACAAGTACCATAAGAACAAACACACATTTATGTATCAGTATTTAATTTTAAAAATGAGGTTGTGTTTAGAAAAAAAGCCAAGAGGGATATATGGGAGGTTTGGGAGGAAGAAACATGAAAGTAAAAATGATGTAACTATATTAATATCTCAAAAATATTTAATTTTTCCCACCAAATTGTATTAACACACAGGGATATACAGATGGACTACATTCCCGTATATGTCAAGACTCCCATAGAAGAATGCTTAGTTTATTTCAATTTACTCATTCTCTTAGAGATTCTAGAATCCATGGTGCCTCACACTGGACAGGTCAACTGTTGAAGAACCCACAAGTCCATTTATCTTCCCACACTGAAAACTTGTCTTCAGTCACTTGAGTAAATAAATGTGTGTGTGTGTGTGTGTGTGTGTGTGTGTGTGTGTGTGTGTGCGTGTATCTTCTTCCTACTTATTACATCTACTTTTCTTCTTTATTTCTGATCATTGTTATCTAAAAATTTATTCTAATTATTTCAAACTAATGTTAACATATGCCACATTGCATCCTTCCAACACTATCTTTTATGTGTACCACTTGTAAACAATAACATCTATTCTGATCACATAACCCCTGCAGAGACTACCATTTGGAAAAATACAACAATACCCTATTCCACTCTGATTTAACCTTAGGAATCTTTTTGTACTTGATATTTTTGGCTAATAACATTGACACTCAGTTCTGTCTTTATGATTGTGTTCAAGTTAGTAGAGCTACAGTGGTTTACTTTTGTTTGCGTAAGACTTTATATATATATATATGTATATTGCTGCACTTCCAGAGATCCTGCACCAGAAGTCCAGGCCACACTGATGAGAGGACCAGAAAGGAAACAGAAAACAAGGAACAAAACACCTATCCAAGAAAGGCAAATTCAGAAACAGCATGTAGACCTATAATCATCACAAACCCAGTTGCCTAGAGGGAAGCATAAGAACATAATCAATAACAAACATGGGTATATGTCACCATCAGAGCCCAGCTATTCTCCTACAGCAAGCCCTGAAATATTCCAACACAGTTGAAGCATAAGAAAATGATCTGAAAGTCAATTTTATGAAGATGATAGAGGTTCCCAAAGAGGAAACAAACAAATCCTTTAAAGAAATCAAATAAAAGACAAAACAAAAATAGTAAGAAACTAATAAGTCCCTTAATGAAACCCAAGACAGTCAAGAAAAACAAGACATAAACAACAAAACATTTGATGGAAATTAATAAAATTGTTCAAGATCTGAGTATGGTAATAGAAACAATAAAGAAAACACAAACAGAGGGAATTCTGGGAATGAACAATCTAGAAAAATGAAGACAAAATACAGATGCAAGCATCACAAACAGAATAAAAATACGGAAGAAAGAATCACAGATCTCAAATATATAATAAAGAAATAGACACATCAGTCAAAGAAAAATGTTAAATCTAAAAATATCATGCCATAAGCCATTCAGGAAATCTAGAACACTATGAAAAGACAAAACATAAGAATAATAGGAATAGAAGAAGGAAAAGAATCCAGCTTAAATGCCCAGAAAATATTTTCAACAAAATCATAAAATAAAATATGACTAACCTAAAGAAGGACATGTTAATAAAGGTAGAAGTATAAAGAACATGAAATAGATTGGACCAAAAAACCAAGTCCTCTCACCATATAGTAACAGAAACACTAAACTTATAAAACAAAGAATATCAAAAGTTATATGGGAAAAAGGCCAAGTAACACAAAAAGACAGGCCTATTAAAATTATATTCCACTTCTCAATGGAGACTATCAAAGCCAGAAAGGCCTGAACAAATGTCCTAAAGATTCTAAGAGACAATAGAATACAACCCATGACACTATACCCAGCAAAACATTCAATCATAAGAAATGGAAAATGATATTCCACAAAAAAGTCAAATTTAAATAGTA
This sequence comes from Lophiomys imhausi, assembly GCA_907164525.1. NCBI lineage: Eukaryota > Metazoa > Chordata > Mammalia > Rodentia > Muridae > Lophiomys > Lophiomys imhausi. The sequence continues at coordinate 1,665,177 of CAJQZJ010032290.1, forward strand.
TCTATTCAGAAATCTAGCACTTCAAAGGTAATGGAAGGAAACTCCCACTCAAGGATGTTTATTGTACTCATGAAAACACAGAAAATAAATAATCTCACCCCTGCAAAACCAACACACACACACACACACACACACACACACACACACACACACCAACACTCCACAAGACTAGCTAGTCATCCTTGTAACCAGGCAAGACTTCCAGTGGTAGGACTTAGGCACCACCTCAGCCACAGTACCTTTGACCTACAATCTATCCTGGTAGCAAGATGTGAAGAGCCAGTGGAGGTAGAGAACTTATGAGAATTTTCAACAAGTGACTGGTGTAATTTGAGGACAATGCCACTAGTTGGAACCCATTTCTGGCATTGCCTGGATAACTAAGAACGTGAAGCTGGATAGAAACATATCATAGAAAAAAAAATCAATACAAAAAATTCCTAATGGTATTCTAATATGCTCACATTTTGGTACTTAGTCCAGTAATCATCAGAGAGGCATATGTTAGCAACTGGGGAGAGAGCCTAAATTATTTCCATCATGTACCTTACCTTGGAGCATGGAGAACCCTGTGGAAGAGGAAGAAGAAGAATCACAAGAGCCAGAAGGGTCGAGAATACCAGGAAACAGCCCACAGACATCAACAAAGTATGGCTCATATGGATTCACAGAGTGAAGTAGCAATCACAGAGCCTGCATGGGTCAGCACTAGGTCCCCTGCATACAATTTATGGTTGTTAACTTGGTGCATTGTAGGGTTCCTAAGAGTAGTAATGGGAGTTTTTGTCTGCTTTTGGACCCTTTTTCTCTTACTGGATTGCTTCGGCCTGAGTAGATATGATGGTTTGTGTCTAATCTTATTGGGTGTTGTTGTGCCATTTTTGGTGGCTGTCCCTGGGAGACCTGCTCTTTGCTGAAGGGAAATGAAGGAGTGGATCTGAGAAAGAGGTGAGGTGAGGGGAGGACTAGAAGCAATGGTAGAACAGATCACTCTTGTGAGGATGTACTAAAAACAAAAAACAAACAATGAAAAAATATTTATCTTCTTACACTTAATTACTTTGTGCTATGATTAGTTTCCATAAAAGGACATTGTGCAGGTTTTATTTTGATTGATTCTTTTCCCATTTCGTCTACCTCTTTCCTCTTCTCTGCTGTATCTTTTTATCCTTAGCTCTCACTTCTATTCTGTTCTTTGAAATTCTCTAACTTCCCATATTTTATTGTAGTCACAAAGGCCCTCCATGTATTGTCAATTTCTTGGGTGAGTACTATATTTACATAATTACCTTCCCTCCTTTCTCACTACTCCAACTTCTCCTTTGTCCCCACTGTTACCTCACATTACCTGTATCAAGGAAATGGAGCCCACATAGAAATCCACAAAAGAATGAATCAATAATTTAAAACTATAAATATTTGATTTAATATTTATTTGTATAATATTACAATATTTTATTGATATAATATTGCATGGACTGGCTTCAGTGGAAGAGGATATAGTTAGTTCTGATGCAACAAGTAGTGCTTAGACGGGTTGGTGGGGCAGAGGGTGGGACAGTAGGAGAGGAGGGAGGGAGCTGTGATCAGGATATCAAGTGAATAAATAAGTAAATTAGAGAAAGACAAAATATAATGAGTAACATTATAAGCTAAAATGTTACTGAGCTTTAAAAAATTAAATTTAAAAATCTGCAGGAATATGGTATACATAGGATGTATAATAGTCAGTAAAGACTCCCAAAAACAGAAAACTAAAATCCCTGAAAATTTCTACTCATACACAGATCCTTGCTTAAAATGTATACATATGTATATCTAAACAATATGTGTTTAGGTGCAAGAAATGGTTAGGAGTTGAGGAAGAACAAAATTCAGGCAACAAAACAATTGTGACATGAAATAGGACAGAAAGATAACCAATTTCCTACTCTTAAGCTGTTATTTTTTTTCTGGTTGATAACATTTATCTTGGATTTGGAACCTTGTGATATGTCTCAGCCTGTCCTTAGAAGTTGCCATTTTGGAGTTCCAAGATGGAGCTGACCATAGAGCAGTGCATCTGAGTAGTAGGTGAATGAGATTAGTCACTGTGGAGTGAATGTGAGGTCCCCTAGCCTACAGTGAAACACAGTGTTTGAATTCCCACTGCGAACATTTAGATGGGTCACCAGGTAAAACAGCCCATGCAGTTCCCGGGAACACCACCCTGAGATCAGCCAGCTCCATCACCAGTCTGGAGAGGTGCCTGCGACTGTGTGTTCTCCACAAATACTGGGGCAGGTGGGTCACTCACCCT
>CAJQZJ010032290.1:1677475-1695653 GCA_907164525.1 Lophiomys imhausi
AAAAAATCCCTTAAAGAAATACAGGAAAAACAATAACAATGGAATAGGAAATGCATGAAACAGTTCAAGACCTGAAAATGGAAATGGATGCAATAAAGAAAATGCAAGCTGACACAATCCGGGAGTTGGGAAACCTAGTAAATAATAAGAACTACAGACACAAGCATCACAAACAGGATACAAGAGATGGAAGAGAGAATCTCAGGTATGGAGCATTCAATCAAAGAAAACAATACATCCATCCAAGAAAATGTGAAATATAAAAAAATTTCCTGACTCAAAACATCTAAGAAATCAGGGCATATTGAAAAGACACAACCTAAGAATAATAGAAATAGAAAAAAAGATAAGATTCTCAGCTCCAAGAACAAGAAAACATCTTCAACAAAAATAGAAGAAAATGTCCCCAACTTAAAGAAAGAAATGACTACACATGTATGACAGAATACAGAATACCAAATAGATTAGACCAGAAAAGAAACTCCTCCTGCCAAATTATAATTGAAACACTGAAATGTACAGACCAAAGAAAGAATATTAAAAACTGTAAGGAAAAAAGGTCAATTAACATAAAGAGACAGACCCATAAGAATCACACTTGACTTCTCATCAGAAACTGCAAAATCCAGAAGAGCCTTGGCAGATGTCTTGCAAACCCTAAGAGACCACAAATATCGGCCCAGACTACTATACTTTTAATAATAATAGATGGGTAAAACATAGTATTCCATGACAAAAACAAATTTAAACACTATTTATCCACAAATCCAGCCCAACAGAAGATAATGCAAGTAAAAATACAATACAAGGAGGTTAGCTTCTCCTAAGAAAATATAGGTAACAAATAACTCTCCTGGAGGAAAACTGAAAGAAATGAAGTACACACACACACACACACACACACACACACACACACACACACACCACATCAAAATAACAGGAACTAACAATCACTGATCATTAATATCTCTCAACATTAATGAATTCAATTCCCCAATAAAAAGACACAGACTAACAGGATGGTTGTGAAAACAGGACTCATTATTCTGATGCATACAAGAAATACACGCACGCAACAAAGATAGACATATCTTCAGAGTAAGGGACTTTAAAAAGGTTTTCCAAATTATGAGACCTAAGAAGCAAATTGGAGTAGCCATTCTAATATCTAATAAAACAGTCTTTCGCCTAAATTAATCGAAAGAGATGAGGAAAGATAGTTAATACTCACCAAAGGAAAAATCTATCAAGAAGACATCTCAATTCTGAAGATCTATGCCCCAAATACAAGAGCACCCACATTTCTAAAAGAAAAATTCCTAAGGCTTACTTCACACATTAATCCCAACATATAATAGTAGGAGACTTCAACATCCCACTATCACCTATGGAGTAGTCCTCGAGATAGAAACTAAACAGAAAAATAATGAAACTAACAGATGTTCATCAACCAAATGGTTCTAATGGATGTCTACAGAACTTTCCACTCAAACACAAAAGAATATAAGTTCTTCTCAGCATCTCCTGGAACTTTCTCCAAAATTGACCATATAGTTGGTCAAAAGGCAAGTCATGACCAATGCAAGAAAACTGAGATAATGCCTTGTATTTTACCAGACCATCATGGATAAAGACTGGACTTCAACAACAACAAAAACAATAGAAAGCCTATACACTCACAGAAACTGAACAACTCACCACTCCATGAACAATGGGTTGTGGAAGAAATAAAAAACAAAATTAAAAACCTCTTAAGATTCTATGAAAATGAAGGCACAGCATACCCAAACTTATGGGACACAATGAAAACAGTGCTAAGACAAAAGCTCATAGCACTAAGTGCCTTCAAAAAATTTGGAGAGATCTCACATTAACAACTTAACAGCACACATAAATGCTATAGAAAAAAAAAAAAGAATCAACCACATCTAAGAAGAGTAGATGGCAGGAAATAACCAAATTCAGGTCTGAAATTTATAAATTAGAAACAAAGAGAACAATATAAAGAATAAATGAAACCAAGCGCTAGTTCTTTGAAAAAATCAAAAAGGTAGGCAAACCTTTAGTGAAACTAACTAAGAGGCAGAGAGACAATATCCAAATTATCAAAATCAGAAATGAAAAGGGCATCATTACAAAAGATGCTGAGGAAAAATCAAAGAATCAATAGGTCTTACCTCAAAAGCCTGTACTCCACAAATTTGAAAAATCTAAATGAAATGAATGAGTTTCTTAATAGATTCCACTTACCAAAGTTAAATTAACATAAGGTAAATAATTTAATTATTTTTATAATCCCTAAGGAAATAGAAGCAGTCGTTAAAATACTCCCAACCAAAAAAAATCCAAGTGCCAGATGGTTTTGGCACAGAATTCCACCAGACTTTCAAAGAATAGCTAACTCCTAAAACTAATCCACAAAATATAAACAGAAGGAATATTGCCAATCTCATTCTACAAGGAAACAGTGATAGCTAAACCACACAAAGACTCAACAAAAAAAGAGAATTTCAGACCAATCTCACTTAGGAACATTGATGCAAATATACTCAATAAAATACTCACAAATCTAAGAACACATCAAAAACATCATTCATCCAACATGATCAAGTGGGTTTCATCCCAGAGATGTAGGGATGGTTTAACATATGAAAATTCATCAATGTAATCCACCATATAAACGAACTGAAAGAAAAAAAACCCACAAGATAGTCCATTTGATGCTTAAAATGCCTTTGACAAAATCCAAAACCCCTTCACGAAAAATTCTTGGAGAGATCAGGGATATAAAGCCCACACCTAAACATAGTAAAGACATTATATAGCAAGCTGACAGCCATCATCAAACTAAGTGGAGAGAAACTCAAAGCAATACCACTAAATCAGGGACAAGACAAGGCTGCCAACTCTCTCCACATCGCTTCAATACTTGAAGATTTAGCCAGAGCAATAAGACAATTAAAAGAGATCAAGAAGATACAAATTAGAAAGGAAGAAATCAAAGAATCACTGTTCACAGATGATGTAATAGTGTATAAAACTGACCCCCAAAATTCTGCTTCAGAACTCCTACAGATGATAAACACATTCAGCAAAGAGACTGAACACAAAATTAACTCAAAAATATCAGTAGCCATCCTTTACACAAATGATATATAGATTGAGAAAGAAATTAGGGAAAAAAAACACTTTTCACAATAGCCACAAATAAGATAAAATATCTTGATATAACTCTAGCCAAGCAATTGAAAGACCTATATGACAGGAATTCCAGGCTCTGAAAAAAATTGAAGAAGATATCAGGTGATGGAAAGATCTCTGATGCTCATGGACTAGTAGGATTTAATTAATAAAAATGGAGATCTTACTGAAAGCAATATATAAATTCAATTCAACTCCCATCAAAATACCAACACAATTCTTTACAGACTGTGAAAGAACAATTCTCAACTTTATATGAAAAAACAAGACAACCCAGAATAGCTAAAAACAATCCTGTACCATAAATGAAATTCTGGAAGCATCATCATCCCTGGTTTCAAACTGTACTACAGAGCAACAGTAATAAAAACCGTATGGTACGGTATTGGCATAAAAACAGACAGGCTGATCAATGGAATCGAATCAAAGACCCAGAAATAAACTAACACATTTACACCCAATTGATTTTTGACAAAGTAGTCAAAACCATACAATGGAAAGAGGAAAACATCATCAACAAATGGTGCTGGTCTAAGTGGATGTCTAGATGGATGTAGAAGAGTATGCAAATAGATGCATATTTATCACCCTGTGCAAAATTCAAGTCCTAGTGGATCAAAGACTTCAACATAAAACCTGATACACTTAAACTAATAGAAAAGAAAGAGGGGGGAAGCCTTGAACTCATTAGCACAGGAGACAACTTCCTGAACAGAACACCAATAATTCAGGATCTGGGACCCACAATTAATAAGTGAAACCTTATGAAATTGAAAAACTTCTATAAGGCAAAGGTCATTGTTATTAGTACAAAAGGGCAGTCTACAGATTGAGAAAATACCTTCACCAACCCTACAGCCTGCAAAGGGCTAATATCCAAAATATATAAAGAACTCAAGAAATTAAACACCAACGAAACAAATAATCCAATCAAAAAATGGGGTACAAATCTAAACCAAGAATTCACATCAGAGGACTCTCTAGTGAATGAGAGGCACCTGAAGAAATGCTTAACATCCTTAATCATCAGGGAAATGCAAATCAAAATGACTCTGAGATTTCAGCTTGCACTCATCAGAATGACAAACATCAAAGACTCAAGTGACAGCACATGTTGGCAAGGATATGGAGAAATGGGGACACTCCTCCACTGTTTGTGGGAGTGAAAACAAGGAAAGCCACTTTGGAAATCAATCTGGCAATATTTCAGAAAATTGGGAATAGTTCTACCTCAAGAACCAGCCATATCACTTCTGAGAATATATCCAAATGTTTCTCAGCCAAACCACAAGAACATTGGCTCAAGTATGTTCATAGCAGCTTTATTGGTAATAGCTAGAAACTAGAAACAAGCCAGATGTCCCTCAACTGATCTTCTGCTGTGTGGGATCTCTGAGAGTTATTCTAGGATGTGAGGTTCCTATCTCTTTGTGTCTGTGGGTTTTAGTATGGTTATCCTATAATATATGGCAAATACCCACTTATAACTGAATACATAACACGTGTATCTTTCTGGGTTTGAGTTAGCTCACTCAGGATGAGTTTTCTAGTTCCATAGTTTTGGTTGCAAATGCATCATTTCCTTGTTTTGATAATTGAGTAGTATTTCATTGTGTAAATATAGCAGAGCTTTAAAAAATCTGTTCTTCTAGGTTGTGTTATAATGGACATCTGTGTTGTTTTTTGTTTCTGGCTATTTTGATAAAGCTGCTATGAACATAGTTGAGCAACTGCCCCTTTGTTATCATGGAAAATTTCGGGGTATATCTCCACAGTGATATATATGGATCTTGATGTAGAACTATTCTCAATTTTCTGAGCAAGTGCCAATTTAATTTCCACAGTAGTTGTGTGTTGGCACTGCCCCTAGCAATTGAGGTGTTTCTTTCACTCCACATTCTCACCAGCATGAGATATCACTTATGTTTTTGATCTAAGCCATTCTGATCAGGATAAGATGGAACCTCAATATCCTGTTGATTTGCATTTCTCTGATGACTAACAATGTTTAATACTTCTTCAAGTGCTTCTCTGTCTAGAATTATCTGTCTACATTTGTACTCTGTGGTAGGTTTAGTGTTAGCATGTAATAGCATAGGGAACTTGGAATAAGGCTGGACTTGAAGATAAAAGACTTACTTCCAAAGTGACATGTCCTTGGGAACACGACAGAGAACAAGGACCTGTTTGATCTTATGCTAGGGCCTGCCCTCAGATATTGGTCTCCAGATGTCTCCAGACCACCTGTCATTTCATGCCCCTCTGCAAAAAGCTTTTGGAAAAGACTAAGCCCAGGGGTATAACTTGAAAGGCCTGTGAAAGCTTTTGCTGAAGATATTTAAGTCAAGATACACGTAGACAGAGAGCTTCGCTCCTTCTCTCCTGTCTCACCTTCTCCTCATATGTCAGAGAAACTCACCTGTAGACTTCACCCTCTTCTATCGATCTGTTATGGGTCTGAAGACTGATTCTCTCTGAGATTTTGGAGCTCCTAGGTGATGAATTGTCTCTTCTTGGAGCCCAGGGACTTTGGATTGAACACAGCACTGAAGTGGGACCTTTGCAGGCCATAAGCATCTGAATAGGTGAGCCACCTGGGAGACTCTTCATTTGTTAAGTAATTGCTCTTAAAATCACAAAGGTGATTCCTGATTGATAAACTGTCTTAGGATCTGAAGAATGAAATTCAGAGACTTTAAGACTAAAAATCGTATGAAGATCAGCCATCCATAAGGACTCTCGCCCAGAGGACAACTTCCTTTTGAGAAACTTTAGGTTAATGTTAAATGTTTTTATGATAGGTACTAAGAAGATTTAGGTGCTAAGTTTTAGAGTTAGGGTTTGGGTTTAGGATCTAGGAATTTTATAGGCAATTGCTAGGTAATTGTTAAGCATTATTAAATATATGGATGATAAATAAAAATTTACTATTATAGTACTCCACTCTTTAATTGGTTTATTTGATTTGTTGATGTCTAATTTATTGATTCCTTTATATATTTTGGATTTCAACCCTCTATCTGATGTAGGGTTGGTGAAAAACTTTTCTTATAGTGTAGGTTGCCATTTTATACTTTTCCTGATGTACTTAGCCTTACAGAAGATTTTCTGTTTCATGAGGTACCATTTATTAATTGGTGATCGTAGTGCCTGAGCTGTTTGTGTTCTATGCAGGAAGTTGTTTCCTGAGCCAATGCATTTCAGGCTTTTCTCCACTGTCTCTTCTATCAGATTTAGTGTGTCTGGATTTACATTGAAATCCTTGATCCACTTGGACTTGAGTTTTGTGCAGCATGATAGATAGCCATGGAACTATCGCATTCTTCTATATTGAGATATCCTGTTAGACTAGCAATATTTGCTGAAGATACTTTCACTTTTTCATTGTATAGTTTTTGCCCATCAAAAATCATGTGTCCCTAGTGTGTAGATTTACTTTTATGTGGTTAATTCTATTCCATTGATCAACCTGTCAGGTTTCTATGCCAATATCATGCAGTTTTGTTTTTTTATTTTTTTATTTTTTTTTTACTATTTCTCTATAGAACAGCTTGAAATCAGGGGTGGTGATACCTCCAGATATTCTTTAGTGTACAGGAATTTGAAGCTCAGAATTGTTCTTTCAAGCTCTGTAAATAATTGTATTGGGATTTTGATAGGAATTGCGTTGAATCTATAGATCACTTTTAGTAACATGGTCATTTTTTACTATGTTAATCCTGCAGGTCTATGGGCATCGAAGATCTCTCCATCTTCTGATATCTTCTTCAATTTCTTTCTTCAATGATTTGAAGTTCTTTTCATATAGATCTTCCTTCCATTTGCTTGGTTAGAGTTACACCGAGATATTTTATATTATTTGTTGCTATTGTAAAGGATTTCATTTCCCTAATTTTTCAGCCAGTTTATCATTTGTATATAAGAGGGCTACTGATTTTTGTGGTTAAATTAGTATCCAGCTACTTTGTTGAAGATGTTTATCAGCTGGAGGAGTTTCAAGGAAGAATTATTGAGGTCCTAGTGTATATGATCATACCATCTGTGAATAACGATATTTTGACTTCTTTTTCAATTTCTATCCCCTTAACCTTTCCTCAGATCAATGATATTAATAGTATTGACTCCCTGATTTTAGTGGAATTGCTTTAAGTTTATCTGCATTTAATTTGATGTTGGCTATGGGATTCCTATGGATTTCCTGTATTGTATTTAGGTATGTGACTTGTGTCCCTGATCTCTAAAAGACTTTTAACTTGAAGGGCTATTGGATTTTGTCAAATGCTTTTTCAGCATCTAATAAAATGATCTTGTGTGTTTTTTTTTATTTCAGTTTGTTTATGTGGTGGATTGTATTGATGTAGTTTTGTATGTTAAACCAACCCTACATCTCTGTGATGAAACCTACTTGATCATGATTGATGGTGTTTTTGATGTGTTCTTGGATGCTGTTCACAATTATTTTCTTGAGTATTTTGTATTAATGTTTATAAGGAAAATAATTTTGGGATTTTCTTTCTTTGTTGATTGTAGCAAGGTGGCTTTTATTATTTTTGTACTTAATTATTTACTCTAATTTTGCTATAGTTAATTCTTTATGCCTCCCATCCACCCCTTGTTCCTCCCAACCCCTCAACACTAGGTGGGAGAGAAAGAAGGTAAATGATGGAAGGGTACATCATTCTCTTTAAGATACTTCCTGCTGATTAGGGTCATTGGGTTCTTTTGGGGTAATACCAGTCTCAGTAAAAGTCCAGAAAACCAGGAGACAGCAGCAGGAAGAACAAGCAGCAGTTTGGGGGAGCACTAGCAGCCGAGAGAGCAGCAACCCCTTTCTTTTTTCTAGCCCTTTTTCTTTCTTCTTTGTAGAGTCCTTTTTCTCCTACTTCTTTGTAGAGCCCCCTTCTTCTTGGAGCTCTGGACTTTTGTCCTCTCTCTGAAGTCCTCAGAGTTAACCTTGCTCAGCTGGTTAAGCCACGCCCCTGCTAGCTCACAAGACAATACTTTACACCTGTGTCTTAAGCAGCCTCACACTTGGGATTAAACAAAAATATTCTCATAATTGGTTTTAGTAAACTCATACCACAGCTGATTCTTAGTGTGGCTAAGTTATCAGGGTGGCCTCATAAATGAATTTAGGAGTGTTTCTTCTGTTTCTATTTTGTGGAATATTTTGAGGAGTATTGGTATTAGCCCTTCTTTGAAAGTCTGATAGAATTCTTCACTATATCCATCTGGCCCTGTACTGTTTTAGGCTGGGACACATTTAATGAGTGCTTCTATTTCCTTAGGGATTATAGATTTACTTATCTTTTTTACTTGATCTTGATTTAACTTTGCTAAGAGGTATCTATCAAGAAAATTGTTCATTTCTTTTAGATTTTCCAATTTTGTGGAGCATAGGTTTTTGTAGTAAGACCTAATGATTGTATGTTTCTTTGTATTTCTGCACTGTCTGTTATTATATCCCTTTTCATTTCTGATTTGTATGTTTGGATATTTCCTCTTTGCCACTTAATTTATTTGGCTAAGTGTTTTCCTATCTTGTTGATTTTCTTAAAGAACCAACTCTTTTTTTATTATTTATTTGAATTGTTCTCTTTGCTTATACTTTATTGATTTCATCCTGAGTTTGATCATTTCCTGCCATCTACTTCACTTAGGTGTGTTTGTTTCCTTTTGTTCTAGGTTTTAGGGCACTGTTAAGTCTCTATTATGAGATCTCACTAATTTCTTTTTGTAGGCATTTACTGCTATGAACTTTTTCTTAGCATTATTTTCTTTATGTCACCCAAGTTTTAGTATGTTGGTATACTTTAGGTTCACTTTCACTGATTTATTTAGTTTCTTTCTGGGTTTCTTCCTTGGCCCAGTGGTCTTTGTGTACAGGGTTATTCAGTTTCCTTCAGATTATAGGCTTTCTACTTTCTCTGCTATTGTTTATATCCAGCTTTAATCCATGGTGGTTGGATAAGGTAGAGTGTGTTTTTTCAGTTTTCTTGTTTGTTTTACAAATGTGGTGTCTGGCATTCAGGCTATAGTCACTCAGAATTTGAGATGTCATCCTGGTGAATTTTTTTCTTTAATGAGTGTGAATAGTCCTTCCTCATCTCCTTTGATTAATTTTGGTTCCAAGTCTATTTTATAAGATATAAGAATGGTTACTCCAACATTCCCTTTGGGTCTGATTGCTTGGAAATTCTTTTTCCAGAACTCAATTCTGAAGTAATGTCTATCTTTGATAATGAGGAGTGTTTCATGCAGGCAGCAGAATGATGGATCCTATTTGTATCCATTTACTAATTCCTGTTTTTTTGATGATTGTGGTTGCTGTGTGTGTGTGTGTGTGTGTGTGTGTGTGTGTGTGTGTGTACTTATTTCCTCTTTGGTTTTGCTAGTGTGAAATTATTTATTTCCTTGTAGGAATATGTGGAAGGAATGTGCTCTGCCTGAGCAGGCATGAGGCCCACTGAAAAGGCAGGATGTGTTCCCTGTTATCAGATGGACTCAGTTGCTAAACAATAAGCATGCATAGCTGGGCTTCCAAATAGAGCCATTTGCTGTCCAAACCTTCCTGGAGACTGATGACATTACTAGGCAATGAGACAGGAGCCAATGAAAAGGAGCCAAAGCAGGAGCTTACAGCCAGGGGGCTGATGGAACAATGGGTAGGGAGTATAAAAGGGGGACTTCTTCTTTTGATTAAACAAGTCTGCTTCTGCATTGCAACTGCCAGGTTCTGTGTGGTGGTTCTATGCCATCTTACCCACTTCCCCCATAGCAGGGGTGATCAGCATAGTGCAGGCAACATTTGGCCCCAGCCAAGGTGGTGTTCTGATCACCTACAACATTTCCTGTTTGCTTCGGTATAATTAACTTCCCAGGATTCACATTTTGATTATATTATATTTTGTAGGGTTGGAATTGTGGTTAGGTATTGTTTAATTTTTTTTTTTGTCATAGATTATCTTGTCTCCACCTATGGTCATTGAAAGTTTTGAATGGTATAGTAGTCTGGGCTGGAATTTTTGGGTTACTAGAGACTGTAAACCAAACCATCTACCAAGGCCCTTCTGACTGTTAGAATCTTTGTTGAGAAGTCTGCTATAATTGAAATAATTCTGCCTTTGTATGTTAATTGGCCTTTTGTCCTTTTAGCTTTTAATATTCTTTTTTCATTCTGTGCATTTAAGGTTTTGATTATTTTGTGACGGATAGTGTTGGGAGCCGAATGCTCTTGAGGCTCCTTCCTTCATGTCCCTCTGCTATTCTTAAGCCTTTAACATACCGTGTTCAAGAAGTGTCAGAAGCTCTCTGAAAAAGGGGTTCTATAAACATGTAAACTTCCAAAAACTCTATCCGGCATTTTGCAATGTCTACGCTAAAGATGCACCCTAGAGTTGCTTCTTGCTCACACCCAGCTTTTCCTGTCACCTGTTATACTGAAATGGAGTGAAGATTCCCTCATTGCTAATTGCCACTCTTCTTGTTTGGCTAGACTTCACACAGAGACCTATAAAGATGATATTATTATTCCTGATAAGAGGTTTATAAACTGCCTGACTCAGTCCAAACTATTGTAGAAGCTAAAGAAGTTAGTTGATAGAAAACATACAGCTGTATATAGTAAATCCTCTTCCCAAACATTGTGTATCTCATTAGGAGACAGGCCTGAGATAGATTTATGACCTCAGATAAGCTTTCACTCTAGAGGTGATAAGAATGACTCCAGATGCAAACCATAAATCCAATTAAGGGTTTTAAACTTCCCATGAATTTAGAATATAATGAGGCTACCAAGAAATGCCTAAATATTAGTACAAATCTTTATGACAAAATATACCAACTGTATTGTTATAATTCCTTATACCTTGTCAGGTTTGACAAAATATACTGTCATCTTAAACTTATGTATAGAAAAACAAAATTTAATGTGTTATTGTTAAGTGCCCTCCTATTGCTATGGTTTTATCTGTCCTTGTGATAAATGCCTTTTAACTATGAAGTAATTCTTTCCTTGATGTAAAGAGCCCTTGCTCAAGGTATAAAAAGAATGGTCACAACATTAAAATTGTTGTTGTATCCTAGCTTCGTCCATTTCTTCTTTCTGGTGTGAGTATGTGTGAGAGAGTCCCTCTGTTCTCATTCCTTTCTTGTTATTTTCATGTAACTCATGGATCAGGTAAAAACCTTGGAGCTCCACCATCAACTTTTGAGATAAATTGTCCAAAATGTAGTTTAGTCTGCTGAACACTCAGTGGGTGGCCTGCCAGCTAATAGGCCAAGAACTTGCAGTAAATTACAAAACAAAGGCTGTTTTACCATCTCCTGGCCTTGTAGCTCCAACCAAAGGAAAAAAGTTGGTCATTTTAACTCTGGAAGTCACCAGCAAAAGACATAGGTTTCTTCTCTCTCTCTCCCTTTCTCGTTTCTAAACTAACCAGCATTATTGGCTGTCCCTTGCAACCCCCGAAATTAGAAAGTTTTTGAAAGAAAGACTACTGACCCCTATTGCAGATGAATTAAGAAGGTTTCTGAAAGAAGACATCAGGCTCTGAGAGTTGTGACTGACCCCTATGACCAACTACGTACTCTCAGTGGTTTTGTGGATGTCAAAGGCTGGTCCTTGACAGGATAGATTTTGGTTTTTGGTCTAATCTATTTGGCACTCTAAGAGTTTTCTACATTTATAGGCATCTCCTTTTTAGGTTAGGGTAATTTTCTTCAATGGTTTTGTTGAAGATATTTTCTAGATCTATGAACTTGGAATCTTCTCCTTCTATTCCAATTATTCTTAGGTTTGGTCTTTTCATAGTATCCCAGGTTTGCTGGATGTTTTATGTCAGAAACTTTTTAGATTTAACATTGTCTTTGATCAATGTATCAATTTCTTCTCTAGTGTCTTCAGGCCTGAGATTTACTCTTCTGCCTCTTGAATTCTGTTGGTGATGCTTATGCCTGTAGTTTGCATTTTCTTGCCTAAGTTTTCCATCTCTGGAATTCCTTTCTTTTGTGTTTTATTTATCACTTCTATTTCCATTTTCACACCTTGAACAGTTTTATTTATTTCCTTCACCAGTTGGTATTTTCCTTTAAGGGATTTATTCACTTCCTCTTTAGAGATCCCTATCATCTTCATAGGATCAAATGCAAGGTCATTTTTTTTTTGTACTTCAGCTGTGTTAGAATATCCAGGGTTTATTGTAGTCAGATAGCTTGGCTCTGGTGGTACCATATTTCCCTGGCTGTTGTTGATTATGTTCTTATGCTGAGGCCAAAATAAAGACTTTTTATTGAATAGTGAAAATCCCAGAGGTACAGGTTGGTAATGTAGGATTCTTTATTCCTAGGTGTCAGGAGAGGGAGTCTAAGGAGGAAGAAAGAATGGGACTTGCATACTACAAATCAGACACTGATAGTATGGGGTGAAACATTGTAGACACATATCCTGCCAGTTGTCTTCCTCAAGTTTTACTGAGAACTCCTCCAATAGATCACTTGTTGAGTGGAGGTTCAGGGAGTAAAGTGTTTGTACTATGATCTTCACTGAGGTAAAGATAAGCAGTATGATCTTCACTGAGATCCCAAATAGCCTTTTACACAGCCACATATCAGGTGAAATACATGGCATAGCCACCTGTACATGCAGAAGGATTGTGAGTACAAAAGTCATGGCTTCTTCTGTCATTTTCAGAACTTCAGTTTTCATGGTCAAACATTCCTAAATCATTAGTTTTCAACATTTAAAAAAATGGTACCCAAAGTCACCATTTTTCTAATACTATATAATTATTATGAAGAATATTCGCCTATTGAAATGACCAGTAGTTTTTTGTTTGTTTATCTGTTTGTTGCTTTTTGATTTATGTGGGTTTTTGAGGTGGTAAAATTGGACCTAAGTCTTCATATATAGCAAGCACCCTATCAGGCCATTGAATGGTGCTTCTACAGGGATGTACACAGCAGTTCTTTAATGCCTTATGGATATCACTGCTGGGGCTTCATACACACTTCACCCACACATCTACTTGGAATTGATTTCAGTGGTTTCTGAATCTTTTTTGTTAAACTGTGACTTTTCTGCTCAAACCAGGGATTCTGTTACCCCACATTTTTGGGCCAGCTGCCATTCTGTATCAGGTGGGGAATTCTGGCCTTGTCTGTTATCAGGTTGGGAATGCACACTCCTCCAAGAGAAGGTCAAGTCTAAGTTGGTCCAGGTAGAAAAGGGTGGAACACTGGCTGAGATCCATACCCTCAGGATTTCTGGTAAATCTGGAGAGTCAGCAGAAAAGGTTATTTTTACTGCTAAGTGCCACAGTTCTCTTAGCTAAGTAATAAGGATGGCTAGGGTAACCATAACCCTACTTGCCATGCAAGAAGGAATATTGCTGTGTTAGCTGAGCTGCCAACATGGAGCTGGGCAGTTTAAAGGAGCCTGGAACTCCACGAGCCAGGCTGGGCATCCAAGTGAATCCTGTGCCTATTTTGGGAACAACCAGCAACCAGCTATCACAGTTAACTAGTAGCAGGTAATGAGGGAAAGGTGGCAGAAGTTCCTTTCAGTGAGTTTCAGAGGCAGCCACTAGGGTGACCAGCAATCGTGTTCACGATGAGAGTCTGCCTATTCAACTTTGACACAAGGCAGGATCCTGCTGCCCATGCAAGCCTGGTTAGGCAGGTTGTAGTGGTGAATTCTTCATGGAAAAAAAAAGAGCATTTCTTTCTCAAGCCCAAAATAAACAGCCAAGTCTCAGATGGTCATGGTGGAGGAATGGAGAAAAAAGTTTATTTCATGAATCAGGGACGTAATAAAACTTTGGGCAGCAAGAGGGGTTTGAGGTGAATGTGTTTGATTCACTGGAGATGGTCCTATCATTAGAAAAGAGACACAGTACCTAATTATTCCATGGGCATCAGGGGTGTGAGCAGAACTCTAGGCACAGACAAATGTTAGTGAAAGTCAAAGAATCAAGAGATCTCATTAATATGGGGATATATTTCCAGGAATCCCCAGGTGTTCACTGGGCAGGTTTCTCATCAGGAAAGGGTTGGGCCTGTACCTTCCCTGACTTTTCTGCTCAAACCAGGGATTCTGTTACCCCACATTGTTGGGCCAGCTGCCATTCTGTATTGGGTGGGGAATTCTGACCTTGTCTGTTATCAGGTTGGGAATGCACACTCCTCCAAGAGAAGGTCAAGTCTAAGTTGGTCCAGGTAGAAAAGGGTGGAACACTGGCTGAGATCCATACCCTAAGGATTTCTGGTCAATCCTGGGATAGAGAGTGCAGAGTTCAGGATTGCCCAGATCAGGCAGAAGACGGACTCTGCTATAAAAAGGAGTCAGTCATTTAGCAAACATCTCAGGGACTTTCTGGTAATACCACACTTCAACCTTAATATCAGAAATTCTCCACACATCTTCATACAGAAATATTGACTCCAATATAGCCCTCCACTGCCTATTATTGGAGAAACCAATGAGAATAAACTAAAGGTATCAATTTGAGAGCAGTGCCTGAAGTCCTCAGCATAGGATATGGGGATATTTATAAAAGCCTTTGTGGTAGTTTGAATGAGAACAGCCCCAATAGGCTCATATGTTTAAACACTGGAACTGTTTTGGACGGATTCAGAACTGTGTCTTTGTTTGAAGAGGTGTGTCACTGGGGGAGGCTGATTTGACTTTTTAAGGATTGCAAAGAGTGGTGTCATTCCCAGTATCCTCTGCAATTCCCACTTGCCATACCATCTGTGAACACTCAGTTGTTCTCCAGCCTCCTACAACTTACTACCTACATATTTCCATCATAAATCCTAACATTCTGGAACTTTAAACCCCAAATAACCTTGTTCTTCTATAAGTGTCTTGGCCATCACGTTTAGGCACAGTAATAGAAATGTAATTAAGACAACTTTTTTTCTGAGCCTTCGTTAGCTGAATCCTGCAGCAGCCTTGCTTAGAGTACTATGGGTTATGATGTCCATGTCACTACCTAGGGTGGCTACCAAACCTTCGTGAATACAGGGACTATGAAGGGTTCTGAAAATGACATTTTTTTTGTCTTACTGCTATGAATGTTCCCTCTTCATGGCCATCTACTGCTTTCTATGGGCAGTCTGCTAAGATCTTCAAGATGGTTAGAAAGGCTGATTTTAGGATTTGTCCTGCTCAGTATATTAACAGAAGCCACTGAAATTATTTCAGCAGCTGTATATTAATGATTCAAAGAGATACATAATTCCTCAGAGTAACTATAAGTGTAGCCATTCCAAATAAAGACTATGACTAGTCAGGTTTCATCTTAACAGTCAAATGAAGATGCTAAGAAGCAAGGTTTCTGGAAGCTGTAAACATGAAACTCTCTAAAAAATACAGTAAAACCTGTTGCTCTTATAGCATGAGTAGGACTATTACTGCCAGGTGACTACTATTCTAAGTGGAGATAAATAATTTTCCTATGTAGCAAATGCCATTTTCACCATATTGGACTCTAGAATCAAGTTTTCCTTACAGACCTTATAGGGGATAGGATTTAAAGGTTCAGTTTCCAAGGTATCCTGAGACAGCCTAAGTCCAGGTTCAAATGAAGACAAACATTGTACTCTGCTGATGCTATTCTATGATAGTCTTGCTATTACACCCACATCCAAACACAACTAGTTAACCTTCCTTAAGCTAGAAGCTTATCATAGAACACATCTAATAACCAAAGTTGCCTGCAACATCAACAAGATAGGAAATGTAGAGATAAGGCTACCAATTTTTAGAAATATATTTTCTTTTTTAGTGTGTGTGTGTATACAGAAGATCATAGTTATCTTCATCTAACATCACATGGGGTTATAGGTAGTTGTGCCTAATGTAGGTAATGGGAGCTCAGCTCCTCTGAAAAAAGGTGTGTGCTCTTAACCACTGAGTCATTTCTTCAGAATCCCTAACCCAAGCTTTTCATTGAGAAAACTACCTAAACTGAAAATTCTGAGCAACACAGGGAAAGATAAGAGCTAGAAATCTGTAAGATTGCAATCTCCTGGTTATTCAGTAGGGGAGGAATAGTTGTAGGTGGGAGCTTATGAATTGTTCTCAGCATTTAATCCATATGCCTGCCATTCTAGAGGGACACCAGATCTTTGAAAGTCATAAATTAAACTACCTAGTGTTTGCAACTCTGAATCTCCTGTGATATTATTATGAAGTGAAGCTCATTTTTCTCACATCCTAAGTCCATGCCCCTCATAGTAAACTGTCCATAATGCTCTCAGACAATGGGAACAGCAGCCCACACAAATGTCCCCTGATCTATCCTTAATATAAAATGTTTGAAACATATCTATTTCATATTCAATGCAAATATATTTCATCTTTTAAAATAGACAAGAAAATTGTTTTAAAACTTAAAAATAAATTTCTGTTCTTTGCTTTTTTAACTTAATTATAAATAACTTGCAGATTAAAAAAAATCACAGAACAAAATTAACCAGATCTAAAATCTATGCATCTCAGAGATCTTCTATGCATTGAGAAGAGCCATTCTGATGCTGTGGAGCTTCATAATGAATTTTAGACTTTCACTAACAAATATATTTCATTCACTTATATACCAACCAAACTTAAGAATACACAACAGAGTTAAAAATATCTTTATGTCCTCTTTCCTTGACCAATTTGTCCATTACCTTCATTTACCCTTTCTTTTCATCATATTAAGCCTTCTCTATTCTCCTTTCTATATATTTTACTGTAACCACATATAATTTTTTACATATGTACATATCTCTACATGTATATAACACATGTTGATCATATTTAACTCTGTCATCACATTCACATCCCCCTCCCAAATCTGTTGGACCTCTTACCAGTACATCTCCCTCTCCCTCTCCCTCTCTCTCTCTCTCTCTCTCTCTCTCTCTCTCTCTCTCTCTTACTTTCATGTCTTATTAAAAATGAATTAGTGATTTTAGTTATGGCCACTTGCATGTGCATGGATGTAGCCTATTTATTGATTCAGAGCTGATGTGCTAGTGGCCACATGCCTGTACTCAGTGTCTCATGAGTTCCCATATTTTCATACCGAGGACAGGCAAACATTTGATTAAACATCCAAACAGATCACCATGGGAGCTGTACACTGCTTCTGCTTTTGTTGCCATTAACTGACAATAGCTCACTAGGTAGAGGTGAGAAATTTTTTAACAGTTTTACCAAAAATCGTGGCTGTGACACAAAATATTTAAAGTAGTTTAGGTGAAGCATTCCACAGAGCACACAGAGGTCAGCACACTACACTGTAACCCATGAATGCACAGATTGCTATTAGTCAGCTAACAAGTCACTGAAAGGAGCAAAGATATTCCAATAGGTAACAAAAGCAATGAGGAAATACAAACAAACAAACAAATCTTTACAAGAATTCTACAAAGCTCCAAATGAAAGACATTCCTGAACTTTGAATTCAAATTTTCCACACAAAAAAGTCATATCTGTAAAATGATCAGAATTTTCCCCAAAGGGAAGAAAATACCAAGCTTTAATGTATCTACATTCTGGTTTGTTGTGTACATTTTTAAAAACTCCTTTAAGTTACATGTAAAACTAGGTAAATAGCTAATTTTGTTTTCTATGGAATCAACATTATGGATACAAAAATATTAATATATCTTGGTGGTAATATTCAAGTACCTTAAAACAGTAGAGCATTGAGAGATAATCAGAAAAATGCATTGTTTTATACCCTGCAGGCACAACAGAACTGGGAGACACAGATGTCACTGATGATGAGCACATAGGGGCTGAATGCAGGAAAACAAGATGCAAAGAGGACAGAGCTATTGACCACCCACTGGCCACGTTTTTCAGCATGAACGATCCAAATGGTTAAACTAATGTATACAGAAAAGAGGGCTGTGAAGAAAGTCAGGAGAATCAAAATTCTACATGTGGCTCTGACCTCATGGGTATAACTAGGGGAGAAGC
>CAJQZJ010032290.1:1735653-1753631 GCA_907164525.1 Lophiomys imhausi
TTTCTCTGAATATCTCTGGCTATCCTGGACTCGCTTTGTAGACCAGGCTGGCCTCGAACTCACAAAGATCCGCCTGCCTCTGCCTCCCAAGTGCTGGGATTAAAGGCGTGCGCCACCACCGCCCGGCCAGTACTACTATTCTTAATAGGACCTGCTAATTCTAATACTTTCACTGCGTTGACCACATAGACTGAATCTGAGATCAAATTGAATGCAAATTGACATCTTTTAAACACCTCAATTACTATTTTCAACTCTACCATTTGGGGGGAGCCCGGTTGAAATTGACATAACACGGGCTCTTGTCTTTCTATCAAATAGGCTCCGCAGCCTGTCTTTGAGCCATCAGTAAACACATTTGGTGACCCTTGAAGTGGTACTGCTGAAGTAACCTTAGGGAATATCACTGGGTGCTCCTTAAAAAATGATAGTAATGGATGCTTAGGATAATGGTTATCAATTGCTCCTTCAAAGCTACATTGCAATATTGCCCAGTCATCTACAGTGCCACACAAAATCTTAATTTGATGACTGGAATAGGGCACTATTATACTGGCAGGAGCAACTCCAAAAGACTGCAAGCATTGTTGGATACCATTCAAGGCTAAAGCAGCAACTGCAGTGGGATAATGTTCTATGGATTTTTTTGGAGAAATCTTTGAATAGGTCCATAATAATGGTCCGTCCTGCCATAGCAATCCTGTAGGTTGACCATAGGTGGCAAATATGCACAATTCAATGGGCTGTCCTTCCTGCCATCTCTTTAGGAAGGCACTCTGCAACCTTTCTTCCACTTTACATAAAGCTTTTCTTGCTTCTCCTGTTAATTGCCTAGGAGAATTAAGTGCTGAATCACCTTTCAAAATATCATATAGGGGTCTTATTTCATAATTTGGTAGCTTCAAATAGCCTCTTACCCAATTGATATCTCCTAACAACCTTTGAAAATCATTTAGAGTCTTTAAATTATCTTTTCTTATCTCAATCTTTTGAGGTATTATCTTTTCAGGTCCAACCTTCACTCCTAAATAATCAACCACATTTTCCTTTTGAACCTTATCAGGAGCAATAAACAACCTTTTCTTTTTTAATAATTGAACTAATTCTTCGTAGGCCTGATCTAACATTTGTTTACCCTTAGCTGCCAGTAAGATATCATCCATGTAATTAACACATCTTAAATCTGGAAAATTCTTTCTCAAGGGAGCAATGGCTTCCCCCACATACAGTTGGCACATAGTGGGGCTGTTTGCCATGCCCTGAGGTAATACTACCCATTCAAACCGCTGATCATGTTCCTCATGGTTACAGGATGGAACAGTAAATGCAAATCTCTCACTATCTTTGGCACACAAAGGGATGGAGAAAAAACAATCCCTTATATCTATAACTATAATGGGCCATGAGGCTGGCAAAGATGATAAAAGCAGCAAGCCGCGTTGCACTGGGCCCATGATCTGCATTTGTTGATTTATGGCACGCAGGTCATGCAACAATCTCCATTTTCCAGATTTCTTTTTAATGACAAAGATAGGTGTATTCCAGGGAGATACAGATGGCTTTATATGCTTTAAAGACATCTGTTCATCCACCAACTCTTTGGCCGCATTCAATTTTACAGAGGAAAGTGGCCACTGAGGAACCCATACTGGGTCCTCCGTCTTCCAAGTTATGGGAATGCCCTCCTCAGTGGCCCCTAGGAAAAACCCAGGCCCTGTCTCTTTTGTCTTTGCTGCATAGATATGGGACTCTTCCGCCCCTTCAAATATTTTCCGATTCCAAAGCCTGGAGCATATCCCATATCTTGCATCATATGTTGGGCTGAATCAGAATAATCATTACTCAATTTAAATCCCATATCCTTTAAAAGGTCTCTTCCCCAAAGGGAGATAGGGAGCTCAAGTACATATGGCTGCATTTCTCCTGAGTGGTTTTCTTGGTCCTGCCACTTTAATAATCTTGCACTCATATCTGGAGTCTTAGCATAACCCAGGCCTTGAAGTGTTTGAGAAGAGGCTTGTACGGGCCAACCTGAAGGCCAGTCTTTCTTTGCTATGATACTCCTATCAGCCCCAGTATCCAAAAGGCCCAGGATCTTTTTACCATCAACTTTTAACTCTAAGATGGGGCGTTGGTCCAAATCCAGGGAAAGAAAAGTCAGATCTGTGCCCGTGGACCCAAAACCATCTTTTCCTCTCTCTCGATCCTTTGCCGCATAGCGATCATGTAAGCTCGGCAACATGATCAACTGAGCAATTCTATCTCCAGGAGAGATAGCTGTTATACCACGGGGGGAGGCTACCATGATCTTAACCACTCCTGTATAATCTGGATCTATAACCCCAGGATGGACAATAAGTCCTCTCAAGGGTGATGATGACCTCCCTAACAGCAAACCAACTGTACCTTCAAGGGGTCCTTTAACATCTGTTTCAATTAACTGGACCCCCATTTGGGGCGTTAATACGAGTCTGGTGGTGGAGCAGAGGTCCAATCCTGCTGAGCCTGCAGTGGCTCTCCGCGGTCTCTCGGATGGTGGAGGGTTGGCCATCTCTCTTGATTCTCTTCTTTGTCCTGATTCTCTACTGCCCCATATATTTGTGGGCCCTGGGGTCGTGGGCCCCGCTGTCCGTTTTTTGGATGAGCGCCACCATAACCTTGAGTCAAAGGCTGGCCATGGATGTCTGTCACTGAACGGCATTCATTAGCCCAATGATTCCCTTTTTTACATTTTGGGCATAACCCCGGCCGCCTGGGGCATTGTACACTTCCTGTACTTCCTGTACTCCTTCCCCCGGGGCACTGTCTTTTAAAGTGTCCCATCTTGCCACACTTAAAACAAACTCCTGAACTTCCTCCACCTTTTCTGGTCAACTGTACTACTGCGGCAGCAAGACCAACATTAGTTAACGGCCCTCCAAGTTCTCTACATACTTTCATCCAGGCTTCTAGCCCTTTACTCTTGTAAGGGGTGATAGCGGCTCTACACTCTTTGGTGCATTGCTCATAAACTAACTGTTTTATTAGTGGCATGGCAGCATCCGTGTCACCAAAAATCTTCCCTGCTGCTTCCACCAATCATGCCACAAAGTCTGAAAAGGGTTCCATGGGGCCCTGTAGAATCTTAGTTAAGTTTCCACTCACCTCCCCTTTGTTAGGAAGGGATTTCCAAGCCTTGATAGCTATCTGGTTTATTTGTTCATAAACCTGATTGGGATATCCTGTCTGCTGGTTGGCAAATCTCCCCTGCCCAAGTAGCATATCTCTATCCCAGGCTGAATTTCCATCTCTCTGATTAATGGCTGCTTGCTCAGTGGCATACTCAATCAAGAAAGCTTTCCAGTCTAAGTACTGCCCTGGACTTAAGCAGGCACGGGCCAGGCCACTCCAATCACTCGGAGTCATACAATGTCTGCTTAATGCTTCCACTTGAGCCATTGTAAAAGAAGCGGTAATACCATAGGTACGAACCGACTCTGCAAGGGATTTAACTACTTTAAAATCAAGCGGTTCCTCGTACCTGTTCCCTTGTGGGTCTTGGTATACCGGATAGGCAAACTGTAATTCTGTTCTTATTTGTGTCCACATCCCCGGGCAGAAAGATCTCCCTACTTTCAGGGACTGAACAGGCTGATCTATCTGAACGGCTTCTGGGTATGGAGGGGGAGTTGAAGGCGCCGCGGCAATGGCTTTACTTACACTGACCATCGCCAACGTGGCTGAAGGCGCCATGGCAATGGTTTCACTTACACCGACTGCTGCCAACGTGTCTTTCTCTTTTACCCTTTTCTTTTCCCTTTTTCTAATAGCAGTCCTCTCCAACTGTTCTATTAGAGCGTGTAGCTCCTCTTCAGAATCCGTGCCCTCTGAGTCTTCAAAATCACTAAAATCTCTAAGATCGGGATAGAGAGAGGGACCTTCCTTTTGCTTCCCTTTTCACTGTCTGCCTGCTCAGGTCTTTCGCCTTTGTTACCTTCCTTTTCACTGTCTGCCTGCTCAGATCTTTCCCCTTGCAGCAGTTCCAAGGCTGATTCTCCCTCCTTGATTGCGTTACAGCATCTCTGATCTTCTAAACAACTCCTCACCATCTTCCAAATCGGTCTTACTCCATGCTTCAGAGTCCCTTGCTCCCAAGCAAAATCCAAGTCCCTGCCTAATTTGTCCCAGCAGGATACCGTAAGATTTCCGGACACCGCAAACCACGGAGCCACGGAGTCGCATTCATTCAAAAATCTCTCTAGGGTTGACTTCTTAAGTTTCAAATTCCTAGCTAAAAGTAGCTCCTGAAGAGCCAGAAAAATTGGATGTGACTGAGACAATCCCATGATTAAAAATTTACTTTCGGTTCGCAGCTTCCCCGCAAAACTTTACCTTTTGTTCGCAATTCCCGCGAAACTTTAGCCTTTTTGTTCGCTATTTCCGCGAAACTTTACCTTTTGTTCACAATCTCCGTGAAACTTTATTGTCCCAATTTATCCCGGGAACTTACTAGTGCACTGCCTCTGACTGCAGGAGTTCTGAGTCTTTTCTGGTTCCCTGTACGGGCCACCACTTATTGCGTTCCCCTCGACCAGCAAGGACGAAGCAACTCACAAAAGCTCTTCTCCAGCAGTTTATTCAGGTCCCTTGAAAACAGTCTTCTGAATGCCCAGGCAGACCCAACCCACAGGCTAAATACTATATGAAAAGCCAATCAAGTAAAGCCACGTGGTGCTATCTTAGAGGCCCATGTATGCGGAAGCAAGCCAGATCAGCGGTCTTAGCCAAATATGGACTTGTTTACCACCGAGAGTGCTCACCGTCGGGCTGGTGGAAGGCAGAAACCGGCGCCATCTTTAGGGTGCGGCACGTCGCAGCTCTCTACATAGGACTAGTGTTATAGGCATGTTTTATTCTTCCTAAGCTGATGTGACCATTTTCCATAGGGCTTGTAGTGACATTCAGACATTACTAGGCTATGATGTTTAATTACAAACATGTCCAGCTTTCTTATTTTTGTACTTTTCAAAAAGTTTTTGCATGTTTTATTTTTTTAATTACCTTAAATATGGTTTGTTTTTCTAAGGTTTTTCCCCTTTTAGTAATCGATTTTCTCCCCAAATTTTTGCTCTTCTCCAAGCTTATCTGTGGCATTCACATTACTTATCTTTCTACTCTCATATCACATGTATTTTCTCACTTCCCTAGCCTCTCATTGAGACTATTTCTAACTCTCTCAGAGGCTCTTTTCTAGTTTCCTGTATTCAACATACATTCTCCTGAAACAAACATATTTTTAATATCTGTGTGCAATAATGTCCTGTTGAGACAGAAGGTATATTCATGATCTTTCTGGGCCTGTATCACTTCACTTAAAAAACTAATTTCTATTTACTTCTATAGACATGCCCTAAGGGGTTCTACAGTACCAGTGCATGGAGAAGTGGAGACTGTTAATATCTGATAGTTCCAAAGGTCTCAGCTCATCTCTCCACTTTGATTGAACTTCTTCAGATACCAAAATTCATAGCCAATTTTATCCCATATCTTGATTGTTGATCTGAATGTCCCTGCAAACCTCATGAGTATGAGGGTTAACGATGCCTTTCCTGGGGCTGTTTGGGTTCAGTGTGGTGCTGATTCAGAGCTGCTTCTGCCTACTGCTTAGAAGGCACTTGACCCTACTTTAAAGGGTTTCACACACCTTCTCCTGCAGTAATATAGTATGTAGTGTGGTGTCCTAGTAGTTTCCTCCAACTTCATTACAATGTTGTGCTGTCTAACACATTGCTTTCCTTGCAACCGTTTCTACTGTAGACTAATGAGTCCACCTTGATTATCATTCTCTTTCTCATTTATCCACCACATACTTGCATATTGTTGTGACCTCCATTGTGGGTGGGCCACATGGCTGACAGACTTCTGGGCTATTGTCAAAACAGTATCTGCATTCACTAATTTTTTATACCTGTGACATACATAAATTCACCATATATCCATCATCCCTGGCAGTCTTTTATCGTTACAATAGATGGTCATTTCTGGCTCTATATCCTCATTGCTAGCAGCATTAGCTTGGGTTACCATCATACTCCTGGAAGCCTCCATTGTCCCAGAATTATAGCTACTCCAAGGGATGCCCTCCCATGGATTCCAATTCTCTTTCCTAGTTGTCTCTCTCTCCATCCTGACCACTCCTGCTCCCTTCCTCTAACCTCCCCCACCCAGTTCCCTCCATCAATCCATCCTAGATGTCTTTTCTTTTTCCTCTTTTCAGTTATATCCAGTGATCCCCTCTCCACTTGAATCCTGCTTATTACTTAACTTCTTTGGGTCTGTGGATTGTAGCATGGTTGTCCTAAACTTTATGGATAATATCCACTTATAAGTGAGTACATACCATGTTTGTCTTTCTGGGTCTGCGTTACCTCACTTAGGATGATCTTTTCTAGTTCCATCCATTTGCCTTCAAATTTAATGATGTCATTGTTTTTGAGAATTTGAGTAATACTCCATTTTGTAAATGTACCACATTTTCTAATCCATTATTCAGTTGAGGGATGTCTAGGTTTTCTCCAGTTTCTGGCTATTACAAGTAAAGCTGCTATGAACATAGTTGACCAAGTGTCTTTGTGGTATTGTGGAGCATCTTTTGGGTTTACGTGCAGGTGGTACAGCTCGGTCTTGAAGTATAACTATTTCCAATTCTCAAAGAAGCCACCACATTGATTTTCAAAGTGGTTGTACAAATTTTCACTCCCACCACCAATAGAAGAGCTTTCCCCTTGCACCACATCCTTGCCAGCATGTGCTGCCCCTTGACTTTTTATCTTAGCCCCTTTGTTTTCTGTAAGGAACTTTTGGATTTAAATTTTTCTTTGACCAATATATCAATTTTTTCTATCATATATTCTTTTTTAAAAAATTAGTCTTTATATATGTATATATATATAATATTTTGATTATATTTATATATGATTTTACACATATATGATTATATATATACAAATAAAATAAAAATCATTGAGTCTAGATGTTTAAGAAGTGTTATGACAAGGAATAATTGAGCTTACTCTTAAGTTTTTTGAATGTAACATTTTTAGAGTGGCAACATTCTATTTAAAAACATTCTCAGTTCTCACTGTCACCCATTTGTTATTGTAATAATTTGATAGTGTGTTAGTAATTGCTTTTGGTCTTATTACTTTAGTGATCAATATCACCTGCTAACTCAGAAGTTGTTTTCTTTCTCACAAGAAAATTGTGGGGTTTTTTCATATTTTCTTTTACTCATCATTGAAGAAATTGAAGTAAGGTTTACTTTGAAACATTTGTTTGTGACAGAGTCATCTAGGTCTGCTTGCACTAGTTACCCCTTGTTTTCTTTTCTAATAATGTTTTTTCTCTCTTTTTAAATTTTTTTTATTTCTTCAAGTTACATCTCAATCACAATCCCCTCCCTACTCCCCCCTGGTCCCACCCCCCTCCCACCCTCTTCCCCCTCAACCCCCCCCATCTACTTCTTTTTTTTTAAGTTTAAGGTATATCTTCCTCCCCCCAACAGCTCCTCCTTTCAGTCAAACATATGGCTCTTTCTCATAAAACTACAAATACAATACAAGTCAACATAAATAATAAGGCCACAATTATTATAATTATAAGGCTTAACGTACATTTCCAATGTCCAGTCCATATGTATTTGGCAACTGACTTTCTTTTTTAAAATATTTATTTATTGCTTCAGGTTACATCTCCATCACAGTGTCCTCTTTCCACACCTGCCAGTCCAGCCCTCCCACCCTCTATCCCCTATCCCTTCCATCCCACTCCTCTGGAGTGGAGTGTCCCTACATTACAGTCCCCTGCCCCAGTTCAGCAGTCATATGAGGGCCAGGAGCCTCCTCATACACTGGGGGCCTACAACACAGCACCACTAGGGAAGTGTCTCATTGACAGGAAAAAAAGTCTGTGTTCATGTTCCCTTTGGTGCATTGATTGTAGTATAGTTATCCTGTACTCTATGGCTAAAATCCGACTATAAGTGAATAGATGTCATGTGCATCCTTCTGAATCTGGGTTAGCTCACTCAGGATGAGCTTCTCTAGTTCCATCCATTTGGCTGCAACTTGCATGATTTCGTTGTTTCTGATAGCTAAGTAGTATTCCACTGTGAAGATGTATCACAGTTTTTTAACCCATTCTTCAGTTGAGGTATATTTGGGTTGTTTCCAGTTTCTAGCTATTACAAATAAGGCTGCTATGAACATAGATGAGGAAACTTCCTTGTGATTTGGTGAGGAGTCATTTGGATGTATTCCCAGAAGTGGTATGGCTGGGTCCCGAGGCAGAGCTATTCCAAGTTTTCTAAGAGATCACCAGACTGACCTCCACAGTAGTTGCATAAGCCTGCACTCCCACCAGCAACGGAGGAGACTTCCCCTTTCTCCACACCCTCGCCAGCATGTGCTGTCATTTGAGCTTTTGGTCTTAGCTATTCTGACAGATGTGAGATGGAATCACAGAGTCATCTTGAGTTGCATTTCTCTGATGATTAAGGATGCTGAGCATTTTTTCAAGTGTCTCTCAGCCATTAGAAAACCCTAGAACTCATAGGCACAGGTGACACCTTCCTGAACAGAACACCAACAGCTCAGGATCTAAGACCAACAATCAATAAACGGGACCTCATGAAACTAAAGCTTCTGTAAGGCAAAAGACACTATCATTTGAACAAAATGACAGCCTATAGATTGGGAAAAGATCTTTACCAACCCCACATCCGAAAGAGGGCTAATATCCAAAATTTACAAAGAACTCAAGAATTTAAAAGCCAACAAACCAAATAATCCAATCAAAAAATGGGGAACAGAGCTAAACAGAGAATTCACAAAGGAGGAATCCCTAATGGCTGACTTTCTTAACTTAAGATTTTTTTTTTTGATATTGAGGCATGTCAGCTCCTGACAGCACCCCTATTCTAGTCCAAGTAGATGATGAACATTAAAGAATCTCCAATAGGAGATGGTTGAATTAGTGGCAAGCCTATCACTTGGCAAGAAAAATCCCTTGTTTCAACTGTAGACAGAATGCTGTCCAAAAAGGACAAAACTTGGAAGCAGGTAAGTCGACAGCCTATCTCTGCTAAGACAGGGAAGGGAAGTCCTTCATTATTCCTGCTTTACAATTAATGTCTGTCAGAGAAAAAGGGCAGACAGCTGAAGATTGATGCTGTAATGTATGGAGAAAAATTGGGAACTGTCCAGGCAGCCAGTTGTATGTCATTTCTTAGTTTTGGAAGCTGCTGGCCCTGTACTTTCTGTCTAATCATATATATTTATCCCTCTCAGGTCTTTGATGTGGTTGAAGACTAGATAGCTAGAGTCTCATAGTTAAATTTTGAATTGTTTAGGAATTAAGAGGGTGTTCTGGATCGAATAAGATGTTTTAAAATTGTGATGCAAGTTAAGATGGAAGCTGAGTTAGATATAGAACTTTAAACTATCATATCTTTTATTCCTGAATTTTTTCCATCTTTGGATATGCTTGCGTCTGTATACCCTGTTTTGTTTTTTTTGTTTTTGTTTTTGTTTTAACCTAAATTCTACAACTTCAGGATTCCTTCAGTTTGTGTTTTCTTTATTGCTTCCATTTCCATTTTCAGGTATTGAACAGTGTGTTCATTTTGTTCACCTGTTATATCACATTTCTTTTTATTTCTTTAAGGAATTTATTTATTTCCTCTTAAAAGCCTCTATCATCTTCATAAGATTTTATTTAAAGTCATTTTCTTCTGCTTCAGCTGTGTTAGGACATACAGTACTTGTTGTAGTATGAAAGCTGGGCTTTGGTGGTACCATATTGCCCTAACTGTTGTTGGCTGTGTTCTTACACTAGCCCTTAGCCATCTGGGTTTTGTGGTTATTATCGGTTTGGAGGCTGATTTCTGAATTTATCTTTGTTGGAGGTGTAATTTTTATATGCTTCCCCCTTAGTTTCTATTTTCTCTCTGTCTTTTGGCCTATGTGTCCCTAAGTACTGGTCACTAGCAAGTCTTCACGTCCAGTAGGGTGAAACTCTGGGCTTTTTTGTGGCCTCCGCAACCTCTGGAGTTTTGGGTGCTAAGCTTGCCTTTGGTTTCCAAGTACAAGTGTGGCTTGGAGTCTCTGGTGCTAGTAGGTCAGTGGAAAAGCAGACAGACTTGTGTGTTGGTTGTCCATGGTGCCAGGAGGACTCTGGGAAAGAAGGTTGAGTTGTGGGGACAGAAATGGAAAATGGGATATGGGGTGAAGTTTACCTCTGTGGGGTGTGCTTTCAGAGGAGTTGGTGGACAGGGTCTTGTTAAGGTTTGTCCATGTCAAAATACATTCTTGTCTTGTCGTGGTTTCAGGCTAATAATGGTTGCATAAATAAATTTGGAACTGCTTCTACTTTATTCAGGAAAAATTTGTTAGTGCTAGAACCATAGTCAACTATCCAGAACTAGTGATGTCATAGATCATAGAGAAGAATCTGCTATTGCAGCATTACTAAATCACCATAATTCCAAATCACATTGTAAATATTTATCCTTGTACCCACAGGTAAGTATAGGTATGTCTCACCCTATCTCAAAGAAATGTGGCTTCTGATAGTTGGAGACAATTAGAGAGTACTGCAACAGACCAATATGCTAGGAATCAGGGGCCATGTGTTGCCCATCCCTATGTGATACATCTACAACACAATAACTGCATAGGCTCAGAAATAATAGTGACAAAGAAGATGGAATGATTATAAGAGTCAGAGGAACAAGAGGTTTGCTGTGAGAATGCTTCTCCTAGAATGTCAGAAAGGCTACACCTAGGAAGCCTTGTCAAAGGGGCTTTTAAAGCAAGACCTGAACATGGATGACATTGATAGGCATGGTAACATGGTTGTGGTCAATCTCGTGGCTCCAACCATAGAGAAAGAACTACAGACAACCAAAGAATGTTGAGTCTGGGAGAAATAATCTTCCCCAGGGAAAATTCTATCAATTGGTCATCTAATACCAACTGTTCACTCTTGAAATCTAATACATACATGTAAGACTTTATGAAGTAAGCAGGTTGTATTTACATATTAAGAATGTGTGTTTGCAAAGCAAGCCTCAATAGATACAACAAAATTGAAATAACCCCTATATCTTATCAGGCCACCATGGATTAAAACTGGACTTCATCGAAAATTCAAATAACAAAAATCCTACACATTCATGCAAACTGAGCAACTCTCTACTCAATGACCACTGGGTCAGAGAACAAATAAAGAAGGAAATCAAAGACTTCTTAAAATCCAAAGAAAACGAAGGCACAAAATACGCAAACCTATGGGGCACAATGAAAACAGTGCTACCAGGAAAGTTCATACCAGTAATGCATTCAAAAGGAAAATTGTGACAGCCCATATGAGTAACTTAACAGCAGAATTGGAAGAGGTATAAAAAAGAAGCAAACACTCCCAAGAGGAGTAGAAGGCAGGAAATCATCAAACTTAGGTCTGAAATCAACAATTTAGAAACAAAAAGAACAATACAAAGAATCAACGTTACCAAGAGATGGTTCTTGGAGAAAATCAACAAAATAGAAGGCAGAGGGAAAACACCCAAATCAGTATAATCAGAAGTAAAAAGGGAGAAATAGCAATAGACATCAAAGAAATCCAGAAAATTTTTAGGTCTTACTTCAAAGATCTGTACTCCACAAAATTTGAAAACCTAAGCAAATTGGATAATGTTCTTGATAGATTCCACCTAACAAAGCTATATCAAAATCAGGTGAAAAATTAAACAGTTCTAAAACCCATAAGGAAATAGAAACAGTCATTAAAAATCTCCCAACCAAAAATAGCTCAGGGCCAGATGGTTTTAGCACAAAATTCTACCAGACCTTCAAAGAAAAGATAATACCAATACTCTTCAAACTCTTCCACAAAATAGAAACAGAAGGAACACTGCCAAACTCATTCTACTTGGCCACAGTCACGCTGATCCCTAAACCACACAAAGAACCAACAAAGAAAGAGAACTTTAGGCCAATTTCCCTCATGAACGTAGACACAAAAATACTTAATAAAATACTGGCAAACTGAATCCAAGAACACATCAAAAGTATCATACACTGTGATCAAGTAGGCTTCATCCCAGAAATGTAGGGGTGGTTCAACATACGAAAATCCATCAACATAAATCACCATATAAACAAGATGAAAGAAAAAAATCACATGATCATCTCACTAGATGCTGAAAAGCGTTTGACAAAATCCAACACCCCTTCATGCTAAAAGTCCTGGAGAGAGCTGGCATGAAAGGACCATACCTAGAAATAATAAAGGTGATATACAGCAAGCCAGTAGCCAACATCAAATTAAATGGAGAGAAACTTAAAGCATTTTCTCTAAAATCAGGGACAAGGCAAGGATGCCCAATCTCCCCATATCTCTTCAACATAGTACTTGAAGTCCTAGCCAGAGCAATGACACCCAAAGGAGTTCAAGGGGATACAAATTGGAAAGGAAGAAGTCAAATTATCTCTATTTGCAGATGATGTTAGTATACATACGTGACCCCAAAAAATCTACCAGAGAACTAATACAACTGTTTACACCTTCAGAAAGATGGATGGAAACAAAATTAATTCAAACAAATCAGAAGCCCTTCTTTATACAAAAGATAAATGGTCTGAGAAAGAAATTAGGGAAACAACACCCTTCACAATAGCCACACACAACATAAAATATCTGGGGGTAACACTAACCAAGCAAGTGAAATATCTGTATGACAAGAACTTCAAGTCCTTGAAGAAAGAAATTGAAGAGGCCACCAGAAGAGGAAAAGATCTCCCATGCTCATAGATAGGTAGGATAAACATAATAAAAATGGCCATCCTATGAAAAGCCATATCCACGTTCAATGTAATTCCATCAAAATACCAACACAATTCTTTAAAGACCTGGAGAACAATTTTCAACTTCATTTTGAATAACAACCCAGAATAGCCAAATCAATCCTGTACAATAAGAAAACATCTGGATGGATCACCATCCCAGATTTCAAGCTGTACTACAGAGGAATAGTAATAAAAACAGCATGGTATTTGTATAGAAACAGACAAGTGAATCAATGGAATCGAATTGAAGACCCTGAAATGCACCTACACACCTATGGTCACCTAATTTTTGACAAAGAAGCCAAAACCATACAATTGAAAAAGGACATCACCTTCAACAAATGGTGTTGGTCTAACAGTATGTCAACATGTAAAAGAATGAAATTAGACCCATACTTATCACCTTGCACAAAACTTAAGCCCAAGTGGATCACAGACCTTAACATAAAGCCTGACACACTAAGTCTAATAGAAGAGAAAGTTGGGAAAAGCCGTGGACTCATCAGCACGGGTGACAACTTCCTGAACAGAACACCAACAGCTCAGGCTCTAAGACCAACAATCAATAAATGGGACCTCATGAAACTGAAAAACTTCTGTAAGGCAAAGAACACTGTCATTCAAACAAAATGGCAACCTACACATTGGGAAAAGGTCTTCATCAACCCCACATCTGACAGAGGGCTAGTATCTATAATTTACAAAGAACTCAAGAAATTAAACACCAAGAAACCAAATCAAAAAATGGGGATCATAGGTAAACAGAGAATTCACAAAGGAGGAATCCCTAATGGCTAAGAAACACTTGAAGAAATGAGCAGCATCCTTAATCATCAGAGAAATACAACTCAAGATGACTCTGAGATTCCATCTTACACCTGTCAGAATGACTAAAATGAAAAACTCAAATGGCAACACACGTTGGCAAGGTTGTGGAGAAAGGGGAAGACTCCTCCATTGCTGGTGAGAGTGCAAAGTTGTACAACCACTATGGAAATCAGTCTGGTGACATCTTAGAAAACTTGGAATAGTCCTACCTCAAGACCAACCATACCACTTCTGAGTATCCACCCAAAGAATTCCTCACCAAAACACAGGGACATAGCCTCATCTATGTTCATAGCAGCCTTATTTGTAATAGCTAGAAACTGGAAACACCCCAGATGTCCCTCAACCGATGAATGAATAAAAAAACTGTGGTACATCTACAAAATGGAATACTACTCAGCTATCAGAAATAAAGAAATCATGCAAATTGCAGCCAAATGGATGGAACTAAAAAGCTCATCCTGAGTGAGCTAACCCAGACTCAGAAAGATGCACATGGCATGCACTCACTTACAATTGGAATTTAGTTATATATTACAGCATAACTATACTACAACCTATGCACCAAAAGGAACAAGAACATAGCTGTTAATAAGACACTTTGTCTGAGTGGTACTGCCATGTAGGCCCCCAGTATATCAGGAAGCTCTTAGCCTCATATGACTGCTAAACTGGGGTGGGGGACTAATATGTAGGGACACTACACTCCAGAGTAGTAGGATAGAAGTGAGAGTGGGTTGAGGGTGGAAGGCTGGGACTGGGAAGGGTGGAAAGAGCACACTGTGATAGAGATGCAACTTGAAGTAATAAATAAACCTTTAAAAAAGGATGTTTATTTGTATGTGTTGTGTGTGTGTGTGTGTTTGTGTGTGTGTGTGCATGTGGGTGTAGGTAGGTAGGTGCTATGTAATTGAGAAATATTGACAGATGTATGTGGGAAGGATTGAAAGAAATAGACAGGGGGAAATAATATAATTATATTTAAATTTCAAAAGCAAATATATTCTTAAAATGTTTTAAAATTGTTTTTACTTTAAGGACCATGTTTTTTATTTTCTGATAATATTTTATACTATAATTATAAAATTAATTTGTATTACATTATAGTAAGTGTTCTAATGATTTCCAATGCTAATTGTGATACCATAATTTTCCTTTTACTACTTCATAAGATATTGTTCTTAGATTTGAATGACTGTGTTCCTCTGTTCAGTATTATAAAATGGGGCACCCTATTGTTTAAAGTATAAGAAATAAATTGAAGACAAACAAAAATAATGTCAATATCCTTTAGGGGACCATACATTTGAATCATAAAACATTAAAAAAAAAAGAATCAAGCTGGTGGTCACATGCAAGTTTTACCTATAATGGATAGTTTTCAAAGTGCTAGAAGTAATAAGAAACCTTTTTTTATTTAGAAATTTATTCTGTTTAATCCACAAGCTTTATATAGGTTTAGTTAAAAAATAAAGTAAAAACAAGTGAAACCAGACACTATGTCCAAGTTCAGGTTGCCAAATGCAAGAGCTCCTCAGTGTGTGCCAATTGAAAGAGGAAGGAAAAGGTAGTAGGAGCCACAGAGTTTCATAAATCTAATTTATATAGCTGAAGGGTCCTTCTAGGTCTAGTGAATTGCCTTTACAAAAGAGAAAGAAAAAGGGGGAAGAAGGAAACAAAACAACCCAAAGGAGAAACTCCCAGAGTTCCAAATGAACTTAGGCACTTGTCACATGGGGACAGAATCTCCAGCAGTCATGAGTAGGACCTCCACTCTATGGCTGGGATCCTGGCTTGTCAGCAGACTCCACAGGCAACAGGAGTGTTTCCAACATTGAGACACTCACACTTTTGAGGTACTTCAACAGTGATCTCACTTCTGGGCAAGCTTACAAACCTGTAGAAGGTTGGATGCATAATTTACATGGGTGCTAAAATTCAAGAGAAAGGGAAAATGGAAAAATAAAACCTCTCGGAGAGGCATGAGCTTTTGAAGGAACCGCAAGAATGCCAACAATATTTAAACACCCCCTTTAAAAAAAAAGAGACTTTTTTGCCTTTAAAATATTTCATTCTAACTGTAAATGGAAGAAAGTCACTAATACACCATAGGCACCTTTGTAATGCACATCCATGCCCTAGTTTTTAAAATGTGTTGAAATTCAACCTAGCAATTGTTACAACAAATGTTATAGTCTAAAGCTCAAACACATTTTAGCAACTGTGAAATCGAATTGAGTACAAACCACATGAAATTTACAATGTAACAAACATATCCACCTAGGACTGCAGGGACACTTGGGCCTTCTGCATGGACCGCAGGGTCTTTTCCTGCAGTTGCCTCTCTAAGTCATCAAGGTTATTGTCTTCCCCTTCACTGCCAGCTTCTTTTCTGGGCTCTGATGCTGCCACAGGCTCTTCCTGGGCTGATGTGGTTATGACAGCTGGAATAGCTGCAGGGGCTGCAGAAGCTGCAGCAGCTACAGACATAGTGTTGTTCTTCTTGTGTTTTTTTGCTTCTTATCCTTTTGGTGTTTGTCCTCTTCCTCCTTCTCCCCTTTCTCCTCCTCCTCCTCCTCCTTCCTTGTCTTCTTTCCAACTCCTTCTTGACAAATCTTACCCAAATGTGAACCCTGAGAGATGTATTAATAACAGGCCTGCTTTAATAGTTCCTTAACAGTATATATAACTAACAATTTTATGAAGAATCAAAAACCCACTTCACAAGATGGACCTCTTGCCTATCACTGTTATCAGAGAGAAGAATATTTGGCTAAAGAGTACAGAGACCTTGTGTTAATCCCACCAAATAAGAGTAAATATCATCAACCCAAATTTTGTTTGAATTAAGCAAGCTGTGCTTCTAGGCACAGAAAAGCTGATCCAGAGGCTGTCTCCTCCAGTGTGAGGCTCAGAAGAACAGCCATGAGTTGAATTTCTAGGCTCATTTTAAGGCATAACAATAAACTGAATGTTTCCAGAAGGAAACTGGGCAACATAGGAACTTGGCAAACAAAACACAGAAATTGATAGCAATTTAAG
Organism: Lophiomys imhausi; assembly: GCA_907164525.1. Lineage (NCBI taxonomy): Eukaryota > Metazoa > Chordata > Mammalia > Rodentia > Muridae > Lophiomys > Lophiomys imhausi. The sequence goes on from CAJQZJ010032290.1 coordinate 1,752,408, forward strand.
ATTATTTGGCAGAATATCTTGCAGTTTGGGGAAGGAAAGAGGTCAAACATGGTCAGGATGTGGAACAAGTCTAGTTCTAAGAAATAGAGTGATAAGTTATATAGAAAAGAGAAACATGTATTTTGACTTTTTAACAAGATGGCTACTGATCTTCAGAGGAGTCAGGCTGGTTCATCACCTGGGGAACAACATAATAATATCATTACACTAAGAAAAACATAGTAACAGCTGGCCACTATGCTCTTATTTTTATACTGAGAGTTTAGTACATCTCTGAATCCTCATTAGACAAGCTTCTTTTTGCAGTCTTTGATTATCAACACAAAGGTCAAGATTTGTTCAAGGTGCTAAGAATAAGAGACACTAGGTGTACCAGCTAAAATTGGAACATCTATATCACACTTCTACCTCAAAAGACTCGGGATCATCATGGAAGAAGGAGAAAGAGGGTTAGATTCTTTGTGGTGGTAGATGATTCCTAGTAAACAATTTTTGTCCAGACATAATGGTGCACTTGCACATGTAAATTCTCATTACAACTGCATGCATAAAACCTGCACAAAATCAACCTAGAAAGACCCTAGCAAAGTGGAGGAGGTCAGAAGTTCCCATTCCTAGCTGAAGCTGTAGTAGCTAGCTAGAGATGGCTTCTGAGAGAGGTAGTGTGAGATATTTTTTTAAGATTTCAACATTTTAGAGACTACTCATGCTTCCACCAGTGTCCCTGGATGAGGTACCTGCTAGCATCACTAACCAGATGGTTTTCACACTTACTCACTCAGTGATTTTTTTGTTTGTCTTAAGGAACATTGAAATATGGAGAGAATTGTTGTGGGTTGTTACAAAATGAATTGGAAGGAAATAATCATTAACGGACTTGAGTAAAATACATAGGCACGTATGAAACACTCGAACATTGTAAGTAATAAATGTTATAAGTTTTCTAAAAGCTAATTCTGTTAGGCTGTGTTTAAAGACGTAAGTAAAGTATGCATTCCAAAGAAACATGCAGTCTCCTCTAAATTTTTCATGAACCTGACCTCACAAATTCTAGCACTTTCCACCAGAGACCTAGTCAGCCTACATGTATCATGAACACTCAAAGACCCTTCAAAACACCTTATCTCTTTGGATAAATTCACAAGATACTCTACAGGACCTTTGTTAAGCAGTAAGTGGAAAATTTTATAAATGATCTTGTCTCCCAAAGCCAGCACTGTCAGT
>CAJQZJ010032290.1:1823631-1834644 GCA_907164525.1 Lophiomys imhausi
TACAGCTGCTAGAAAAATTCCTATTTGGTTGTTCTTAACCTTGTGGTTAACATTTCTAAACAAAATGGGGGAAGATAGCCCTCTCTCCTAGCCAGTTAGGGCAAAAATTGTGATCCATATTTTTCTGATCATAAAAATCAATTCAAAAGAATGGTGTATTTTATGTCATCTTAAATTTTGTTTACTAGTAATTTTATCTTTTTTTAAAACTTTTCTATGTTACTATACATAGTTTTTTTCCTCATACAGCATAATCTGAAGACATTCTACTCTCTCTTTAAGCCTACCAGTCCCTCCCCACCTTCTTTCCCACCTAGATCCACTCCTTTGCTGTATCTCACTAGAAAAGAACTTGCTTCTAAGAGATAAAAAGAATATAACAAAATAGATCCAAAGAAAACCATTCTATGTAATTTGGACAAGCAAGCCCGCAGAAATCAAAAGGGCCTCAAAAATAGGAACAAGAATCTGAGAGCCATTTGGGACTCCTATCAATGTACTAAACTAAAATCTATGTAGTGTACATGCAGATTACCTAGCGCAGGACATGGTTATTCTTGCCTGCAAGTTCTTGAGATGTAACTGGTCTTCTTAGTGATGATGGTGGGGATTGGCAGGCCACGGACTGTAGGCTAGAGCTGTAGTTTTCCTGCATCTTAGGCATCAGGACCATGATTGTGAAACTCTCAAGTTGCTCTCAGAGGTTCTCAGGTTCAAATTGGGCCCTACAGGCAGAATCACTAAGCAGGTGCAGCCCATGACACCCAGGCAGTTTACAATGGTCCAGGGCTCTTTTATTGCTACAGGGCCAGAGCTCCCTGTGTTATAGCCTTGTGTTCAGCTGAAGGCCAAGGAAAGTGCCACCAGGAAGTTCCAATGTGGAGTCCACCCCTGTCCTCAGTGCTTAGATTTGATGAAGCTCACCTGCCTTTACCCATCCAGAGTCCTTGTGCTCCAGTCCAGCCTGCCTGAGCCAACAGGGCTTCTAGCAGTTTCCCTGAAGGGAGGGCATCAGGACTGTGGTCAGAACAGTGGTCATAGTCCTCCCAGGCTGCTCTCTGGGTGATCCAAATTTCAACCTGCGCCTCTCTGTAGGGAGTTAGATAAATTAAATTAGATTTAGAAAATATATAGGGGTATCTGATACAGTCTCTTAATTCAGGGCATGAAGATCAACTTGGCTGTGAGAGATTAGCTTATCAGTTTGTGGAAAAACAAGGTTGAAGTCAGGAAAAACAGGAAAGACTTAATGGACTGAAAAAAACAAGGTTGAAGTCAGGAAAACAGGAAAGACTTAATGGACTTAAGAAACAATGTATCTGGCCTGACATTGTTTTCAGCTGCTAAGTGAGCAGAGCACAAATTAAGCTGAAACAGAGTTCCTCCTATTTAAGGACAGTGCATGGACCCCCTCCAAGAGGCCCCTGATGCTAGAGAGCTCAGAGAGTCCTCCTGGAGAAAGTGCTGTTGAACTGATGGCCAGATCTCCCTGAGGCAGAAAGAAGCTGGTGAGCAAAGAAAGCCTCGGCAAGATAGCAAAAGGCCAAGGACCCTGTGGCTCAGCTTTTGCCTAGAGGGGTTTGATCTGCCCAAACTGTGGCCAGCTTTAAGGACTGAGCAAAGTTGCTGATGCAGTCTCCCAGAGAGAAGAAAGCATCAAGCCTTATTTAAGATGAGACTGCAATAACCAACTTACACTGATGAATCTACATCTGAGATCCAGAAAAAAGACTGCTAAGTGCATTAAAGAATCTACAACAGAGACTGTGTTCCTGAAGACTGAGGACCTGCCCCAGAGACTGTATCCTTCTAGAAGTTTAGGAAAATAGTTATCAATAGGTTTAGTGGATAGGTTAAAGGGATTGTAGGAATTTATAGAGTTAATAGTTAAGAAATCGTTGGTATTTGTTATAAGTGAATATTGTTAGTTAGTAAATAAATATTGTTAATAATAATTAAATAGGTAACACCTTTCAGTCAGAAACCCTGTGATCCAGTGCAGCCTGCTCCCTTGGGTGGCACACCATGGAGCAGAACTGCTTTACTGCTGAGGGTGGTGTCTTGATGCTGTAGACTGAGGCTGTAGACCGAGTGCCCTGCTAAAGTGGATGTAGGCAAGGAGTTCCAATATGGAGTTCTCAAAGCGTCTTTGGCACTTGGACTTAGGGGAAGATTAACCAACTTTTCCTTGCCAAAAGCACTGTATTCCAGAAGAGCTTGCCTGGGTCGGCAGGGCTTCTAACAGTTTCCCTGTAGCTAGGGTATCATGACTGTGGTTATGGTCCTCCCAAGCTGCTCTCAGTCTGAAGCTCTGTGATCTGGTTCAGCCTGCTCACTCAGGCTGCACACAATGGTCCAGAACTGCTTTACTTCTCCTGAGTACTAGGCTGAGATCTAGATGCTGTACCTTAAGTGCCTAGCTGAGGGGCCATGTGAAAGGGGTGAGCCAGGCATTTCCAATATGTAGTCTATAACTGTCCACAGCATGCTTGGGCTCAGGGAAGCTCAGCTGCCTGTTAGCATGATACCCCGGCCACTTGTCAGCCAGATGCCACCATATTGCAAATCCGAGGGAGAATCACCCTCATTCTTACCATTGTGGCTCCCCCGGTCGCCTTTTGGGCATCAAAACACCAGCCTGGAAGCTGCAGACTCAGGAAACTGAGGAGGGCCTCTGTTTGGAGGTCAAAGCTGCCAGCTGGGGTCCTGAATTGATCAAATCTGGCACTCTTCCACTGTGGAAGGAAGTGCTCCATCTCCCATGTCTGGCGTCTCTGTTCTTCCAGTGCCTATATGTCCAGTATCAGGTTCTTTATTGGCACTGTCTTTGCGGGCAAGCCCAGATAGGCTTGTACCTCTCAAACTGCCATTCAGCAGTTTATCTCTGTGGTGATCCAGTTGGTCTTCCTGTCACCATCTTCAGCTGACCAGTTTGTATTCAATGACCAACTGGGAGGCTTCTCCCTGACAATGGCTGTTTCTCCCATTCTCATAATTCCTTGGTTGTCTTCAGTTCTTTGTCTATGGTTGAGGTCTAATGATATTCAAGCTTCCATAAAAACATATCTATCAATGTCATTCTTGTTCAGGTTTTGCTTAGGAAGCCACATAGACTTCTCTCTGACATTTCTAGAAGATACACACTCACAGAAAACGTCTTGTTCCTGTGGCTCTTACAGTCTTTCCACCTCTCTTCCACTATGATCCCTGAGCCCTAGGTGCAACTGTAGTGTTTTAGATGTATCAGATGGGGCAGGCTCCACATGGCCTCTTGTTCTCAGCATTTTGGTTTGTTGTAGCTCTCTCTAATGGTCACCATCTATTGCAAGAGACATTTCTTTGGTGAAGTTGAGACCTATACTCATCTGTGAGTATACAAAATGTATATAGAATGTGATTAGAAATTATGGTGGTTTAGTAAAGTGGCAATGCCAGATTCAGATCAAAGATCCATGAGTTGATAAGTTCTGTGTAGTTGGCTAGGTTTAAAGTACCACTCATGATTTCATTCTAGAGGCAGAAACAATTCCAATTTCTTTTTTGCAGGCATTAAATGCCTAATGCCAAGGCCAGACAAAAATGTATTTTGGCATGGACATGGCCTATTTGGATTCAAACACCAATTGGACCTATGGTAAATATTCAAAGCCATTATCCATATGGGTAAGGGTCGAGAAGAATTGCAAGGACCCCCTTGAGAGTCTGAATATAAATGCTTATGAATGATTAATCTGTATGTGAAAAGACTACAGATTAGGAATTCTTCATCTCAGATTTCAACAGCCTGAGACTTCTCACTTACAGAAACCTGCTATGGAAAACTCCTACCTTACCTTGTCCTGTACCTAATGAATACAATGAGGTCACGTTGCAGTAGTAGCAGTATCAGAGAACAACAAGGACTCTATTTTTCATTTTATGTGTGTCTGTGAGTCTATCCTTTTTTCATTCCTTTATGATCCAGGGTTCTTGGACCCAAACTGCATAAGACATGATAAGGTGCCAAGAGCATAAGCTGGATCCTCAGCAGGAATTAAGTATCAGCCAAGATTAATCTCCCAACGAGTTATTCTTTCATGTATTTTGATTACAGTTATAGCAGACTAACATCTACAGAATTACCATACCAACACTACTAAGAAGTTCAATGCAGGAAATTTAAAATATGTCAGACATATTTGTGTTTATGAATGTTGTCAGACATTACAAAAGAATTCTTGTTCTATACATGGGGTATCTATCAATAAACATCAACCGATTGATAAATAGTTTTTGAAAACACTTCATTTTAAACAATGAATAGGAGCAGGAGTGAGAAGACTGTGGTATACACATCCCATTTAGGGCTGAGCACTCAGCCTCTTCTCCTCAGCACTAGTTGGTAATGCATCCCTCCAGGCACTGCTGCCAATGCAAAGGTAGATTTTATGACCAAGCTGAGAGCAGCACAGGTCTGTGTATATAAATATAATATCCAGAAGGAAATTTGACAGAATAACCATCTAACAAAACATGAATACGAGGTTCTACTTTAAGGCTATGGCATTCCAAGTCATTGGCTTTTAACTGAGATCACAGTGCCAGGCATAAAATTCACTCATGTGGAATAGGTCCAAAATGTTTTCAGGAAGATTTTTGTCTTCCTGTAGGAGTCAAGCCCCCATTAAGGCAATGGGCACATCTGGTTTATGATGTTGTGATCTGATGCTGAGATGACAATGTAGGGCCTAAAATTTCTGTGCATCTGTTTCACATGAGGACATGGAAGAAAGGATGCATCAGCAGGTGGTTTGCTGAAAAGGTAAGGAGAAGACTGGGAAATTGGTTTTCCAGGAGCTGAGGTAGAGGTGAAAATCTGAAATTAGCCTACCTGCTTCTCTGGCTGTAGTGGCCTTTGAGTTTCCAGGAAATGCTGTTTAATTTTGATAGTATATTCCTTTCACTATATTAATTGTGTCAATACAAATACAAAATTTTCATAATCTATGACATTCTTTCATTTCTTGGAGTTTTAAATTTTTCATTATGGAGATATTTTTTAAATTTTATTTTTAGGTACCATTTTGGGAGCTAGTCAAAATAGGATATTTTTCTAATTTCTTCACTGAAATTTATAAAATCTACTGATATATATTTTTTCTAGGAATATTACTGTGTTAATTAATCTAAGAATTTTGTGCTAGACTATAAAGAGTCTATTAAAAATAGAATCATGGGATATGTAAGTAGGTATAGTCATATTTTTTCTTTTGCATTTTAACAATGTTATTTCTTTTTCTTATCTAATATGTATAGCTATGTTTTTTCTCTAACATGGATCAACTACCTTAATTTAAAAAACAGAAACAAAGCTGGATGTGATAGTATATGCTTTTAATACAAGCACATTAGGAACAGAGGCAGGTGGATATTTGTGGGTTCCAGATCTGCCTGTTCTGCATAGTGAGTTACAGGACAGGTGGGGGTGCATAGTAAGTCCCTGTCTCAAGTAAATAAATAAAATTAATTAATTAATTAATATAAATATTGAAATAAAAACTGAACACTTAGACAAAATATAGGCAATAGTCTTCAAGATCTTTGTATAGATTAGAACTTTTTGAACAGAACTTCAATAACATAGAAACAGAACTAGACCAGACAACAACAGATGACACAACATGAAAATAAAAGGTTTTTGAAAAACATAGCAAACTTTCAGTCAAATGTACAGACAATCCCCAGAAATTGGAGAACATCTTATCAGCTTTGGATCAAAGAATGCGCTAGTAACCAGAATTTACAAAGCATTGAAGAAACTAAATGCCTTCGAAACAAAACTGACAATTATTAATGAGTTAATGAATGAATACATTTTTCTAATAAGAACTAAAAATGGGCAATAACTATTTTGAAAATGTGTTCAATACCCCTATCATCATGAAAATGAGCATTAATCTTATTTTATGATACTATGTCAGCCCAATAAGAGGGTTGTTATTAAAATAGTTGATAAGAAATGTTGAGGATGATGTAGCAACAGAGGATCGCTTATTTACTGCTAGCAAGGGTGCAAACTGATATATCCATAATGGAAATCACTATTTAGGTTACTCACATATTAAAAATAGAACTACATATGACTCATCTGTTCCATTTCTGGGCACATACCCAGAGAACTCTATACTCTAATACAGAGATGCTTGCACATCTGTGTTTACTGCTGTTCTATTCACTGTAAGTAGGAAAAAGGGCCCACATATCCATAAACAGGTGAATCAATAATCATAATTGGGCTTCTATATAAAATGGAATGTCATTCAACTTTAATTCAAATTAAATGATAAACTCTGCTGGAGAATGGTGTACTTAAAGAATGAATGGTATTAAGTAAAGTCACCCAAACTCAGAAAAGAAAACCTATACTTTCCTGGACATATGCAAATCCTAGCATACAATGTGTACATGTAAATATCTGTAAGTACAGGTAGAGTATACTATCTAGAAATGAAACCAAGAAAAACTTAGGCAATGAGGTCTACCAAAATGCAGTCAAGAAGACAACTGTGACACTAAAAAGGATAGATAGATAGATAATAGTTTGTCTCCATTTAACTCAGTCAGTTTTTTTTGTTTGTTTGTCTTTTTTCTTGGCGAATAAGGGAATAAAATGCAACAGATAGTGAAAGTGAAAAGCTATAAACAGAGCTCCATGGCTTTGGAATGGTGACATTAATGACACAGAAGTTCTCTGATGTGTATAGAATTTGGGATTTGCAAGTGTTTGTTTGAATGGCAACTTTAACCTGATTGTGTGATGCCTTTATTTTTTATTCCATCTTATTTCTCTAAATTAAAGTGATTTTTATTTAAAAAACATCATTCACAAAAATAAAGCTCCTCCACCCCTGAGATGTAGAGAAGGATCAACATATACTTACCAATGAATACATCTAATCACACAGATGGAAGAAAAGGCTGAAACCACATGGTCACCTCATTAAATACAAAATAAACCTTTGATAATTGCTATCATTGTTTAATCATAAAAGTCATGGAGATGATAGGGATGATCCTATTAAAGGTGACATGTGAAAAACTTAGAGCCCATGTAATAATAAATTGGAGAGTCTTGAAGCATTACACTAATTAGGAACTAGACAAGAGTATGTGTTCTCCCCATTACTATTAAATATAATAACTTGAGTGACTCTCATAAACTAATTAAATAAGACAAGAGAAAGAAATGAATGAATGCAAATAGGAAAAGAATTCAAACTATCTCTATTTGCAAATAATGTGGTTAATAAGATTCTATTATATATAAGACCTCCCCTAAATTGTCCACAAAAAAAAAACAGTTAGCAATGTTAAATTTTCAGCAAAGTATATAAAAAACTACCACACATATTATACCAATGACAAGGGGATGAACATGTGTTTGGGTGTTGGAGGGAGATAATTTAATATTTCTCATGCTGGTGTCTGATTAACTATGTAGTGCAAAATATCCTTTACGTTCAGACTGTGACCTTCATCACTGGCAGATCAGGAGAGGCAGGGCTGTTCCTGTTTCAGACAAAATGAACAATAAAACGCCAAGCTAACAAAAGTCTTCTGAAGTTTCAGGTAATAGATATCAGCAAAGAGAGCAGATAACAAGACCAGAGAATGTGAAACCTTAAGTCCACAAATCAGTTACTGGAACATCTTCAAGGAGCTCTCCAAAGTGAGGAAGCAGGACTCTCAATAGCAAGATACATTTCCTTCAATCAGAGCCTCTCATCATGTTTAAATTATTAGATTTATAGTCTATCTCCATAGTGCTGCAACTAGGTATAGCCTCAAAACACAAGTTATTTCAGAAGGTATTTTATATTTGGCCCATGTAAGGAAAGAAAGAAACTAGTTCTGGGAGTATGTGCTAGATATGACGATGGAAGAAAAGTAAAAACAAGAAAATTCTTTGAGCTGCAGAGAACAGAGAAAATAAGTAGACATGACTTGGTTAATAAAATTCCTGGAAAGATTAGGGATGTGAGAGATAATTTTCAACATAATATAGGCAGTTGTCTGCAAGCCATACCAACATCAACTTAAATGGATAGAAACACAAAGCAGGTCCATAAAAATTAGGAACAAATCACTCTCATTTTATATATATATATATTCAGTACAGTACTTGAAGTCTTATCTAGAGCAATAAGAAGCTGAAGAATATCAAGGGGAAACAAACTGGATAGAAGTCAAAGTATCTTCATTATAATACAATAATATGATAAAATACACAAAACCCAAAACTACCAGGAACTCCTGCAACTGATTAAAAAAACACTGTCTACAACAAATGGATAAATAAAATTAACTCCAAAAAGTTAGTATCTCTCCTATATAGAAATGACAAAAGGACTGAGAGTGAGATCAGAAAAGCACCACCCTTCACAAGAACTTCAAATAATATGGAATGTCTTGGGGTAACTCTAACCAAGCAAGTGAAAGACCTGCAGAGTAAAAGCTTTAGGATATAGCCAAAAGAAATTAAAGAAGGTATTAGAAGATGAAAAGATCTTCCATACTCATGGATCAGTATAACTAAACAGTAAAATTGACCATTCAACACAAAGCAATGTGCAGATTCAAGAAACTCACTCTCAAGTTTTCAACTCATTTCTTTGCATATTTTAAAAGAACAAATTTCACTTTTTTATAGACACAGAAAAGCAAAAAAGAAAAACAGGATAGTTAAAACAATCATAAGCAATATAAAAACTGCTGGAATTATACACACTTCAAATTCAAGTTGTAGTATAGTACAGAGGAATAGTACAAGGACAGTATGGTATTGACATATAAAGAGACACATGAATCATTAGAATTGAATTAAAGACCCATACCTAAATTCACACATATATGCACACTTGATTTTTGACAAAAACAAAACAAGAATATACACTGGAGTAAAGACTGAATCTTCAACAAATAATGCTGGTCAAACGGCAGAGCTGCAAGTAGAAGAATGTAAATACATCCATAATTATTACTCTGCACAAAACTCAACTTCAAATGGATCAAAGGCCTCAGCCTAAAACAAGAATCACCGATCCTGGTAGAAAACAAAGTGGGGAATAGCCTTGAGTTCATTTGCACAGCAAAATTTTTCTAAAAAGAACAGTCTTATCACAGGCACTAAGATCAACAATTAATAAATGGAACTTTATAAAATTAAAAACTTCTGCATGACAAAAGATACTGGCACTTGAAGAAAGTGGCATCCTACAAAATTGGAAAAAAATTTGCCACCTTCACATCTGATAGAGGACTAATATCCAAAATATCTAAAGAACACAAGAAAGAAATAAAAAATACCCAAATAATCCAATGAAAAAATGGAGTACAGATATAACCAGAGAATTCTCAATAGAGGAAAGTCAAAAGGCTGAAAAACAAAGAATTGTTTGACATCCTTCACCATCCTAAAAACGCAAATCAAAACTACTTTGAGATTCCATCTTTTACCTGTCAGAATTTTAAAGATCAATAAAACAATCAGCAGCTCATACTGGTGAAGGTGTTGAGAAAGAGAAACACTACTGCATTACTGGTGGGCATGCAAACTTGTGTTCCTACTATTGAAATCAGTAGGGTGGTTCCTCACAATATTGGAAATCAATCTACCTCAATATCCATCTATACCACTCTTGGCCAGATACCTAAAAGATGCTTCCTTCTACCATAGGGCACTTGCTCAAACATGTTCATTGCTACTTTATTCATAATACTCAGAATACATAAGCAACCTAAATGTCCTTCAACAGAATAATAGATAAAGAAAATTTTATAAATGTACATAGAGAAGCATTTAAAACAACAAGATGGTGAAATTTGAAGACAAATGATGGAACTAGAAAAAAGTCATCCTGCTTGAGTCAATCCAGAAAGTTAAGCATGGCATATGTTCACTTATACCTGGATATGAGCATTTACATAAATAAAAAACTACCCAATTTTCCCTGAGTATATGTGCTACAATTTTATGAAGTACTGCAAACTCTAAGAGACCATAAATGCCAGCCCAGATTACTGTATCAAGCAAAATTTACAATCACAATTAATGGAGAAAATAAGACATTCTTTGATAAAACCAAATTTAATCAATATCTAACTACTATGCAGCCCTACAGATAGTGATAGAAAGAAAATTACATTCTAAAGATATTTGTCACACCAAATTTACACAAGAAATAAAAAAAACAAAGAAGCCAAAAGAGAGGAAAGACATACCAACACAATGAACATTGCGCATTGAAAACATTAATGCCCAGTAAAACAACCCTGACAAACAAAATGAGAACAAAAGCAGGATCTATCTTTCTGCTGAATTCAAAAAACACATTAACTTTAGGAACAGAAATCCTCTTAGTGGGGATCCAAGATGGCGGCGGCCGGCGTGGACGTATTTTGATTTCGGGGTCAACAGTCACAAGGTGGCAAGTGTTGCAGGATGCTGTACAAAGGGCACGACCCCTTCTAAATCTGACTCAGCTACACAGGGACCACGGAGGATGCCTGGGCAGGATGCCCCTTCCAACTCTTGGACACGCTAGGAAGTCTCTGGACACGGGAAGCGGGATAACCCATCCCCCCCAAAAGGAGACATACACTGTAAATTCCAACCTAATACCCAGCCTGCAGATTCAGAAACCATGCAGAGATAATCCCCACCCTGCTGGGCACTCCCAGGTCTCACACAGACTATCCAATTAAAATCCAATGAAAATGAAGACACAAGATACCCAAACCTATGGGACACAATGAAAGCTGTGCTACAAGGAAAGTTCATAGCACTAAGTGCCTTCAAAAAGAAAATTGTGACAGCTCATATTAGCGAATTAACAGCTAAACTGGGTGAACTGGAAAAAAAAGAAGCAAACACTCCCAAGAGGAGCAGAAGGCAGGAGATCATCAAACTTAGGGCTGAAATCAACAACTTAGAAACAAAAAGAACTATACAAAGAATCAATGAAACCAAGAGTT
>CAJQZJ010032290.1:1884644-1925684 GCA_907164525.1 Lophiomys imhausi
TACTACTCAGATGCACTGCTCTATGGTCGGCGCCATCTTGGATCTCCTCCTGTCACATTCTAATGGCTGTTTGAAGGCACTGCATTCTCACATACATACATAGATACATATGAAAAACAGACATGCATGGAAAATAACAATAGATATATAAATCATTTTAGTAATAAAGTTTAATTTTGACAAAAAGGTTTATTTCATAGGCCTCTACAGATACTAATAATTTTAGTTTTAATAAATGCAGTGTTCTAAATGTGGTCTGATCTGACAGATTGCTGTCCCACATCCCAGTTTGATTTCAGAAGCACAGTATATTTATGATACCATTATAAATATGAGTTGCTGTTATTGATGAGGTAAAGGCTATAGAAGGAATTACAGATGGGTTGCTAACACTATTACTCTATACCTAAGGCAGCATGAAATATTAACACAGTATTAACAAATAATAGCATGAGAAAAAAATTAATTTACTGAAATATTCCACTTAAAAATCACCATGTATTTGCTTTTTAAAACATATTTTTCTCATAATTGAGTCTCATTATATAGCTCTAGATGCCCTGGAACTTACTGTGTAGACAATTTTGGGCTCAAAATCACAGATATCTGCCTATCCCAGCCTCCCAAATGCTGAGATTAAAGTTTTTCTCCACACACCTTTCTTATGTGCTAATTCTTATACCGATGACTATATTATAATGAAATGTATGGTGCATTCAAATAGAGGAGATGCGTGTGCTATAATAAAGTTCAATCTGAGAAATGAGAAACCTAAACATTGTCCAATGGGATATATCACTAAGAGTGACTACAAATTTAGCTGAGGTGTAGAACTCTGGTATTCCATTCACAAGATCCTGCCGTCCATTAGCAACAATGGCAAACAGTGGTAAAGGCATGCTATCACATTGTGCTTAATATTAGAGTAGGATTAGACCAGGGGAAATAATTCAAGACACACTGGGCCCTGGCAGCTTTTGTTCAATTCTCATACAGTACTTTCTCTTCCATGTTACATTTCCAAGTTCAAGAGGGAGAAGCTTCAAACCAGTCACGGTACTAAGGGCTTCTTACTACTTCTGTAACCAGATTACAGATGTAGTGTACATATGAATACTTTTCACTAAACAAACATTCACACCCTGCACTTTGCAGGGTTGTGTGCTACTTACATTTCCATCTAATGCTTCCTATGACATAAAACCATGGTAAGTTAAATGATAATAATACATCAATGAGAGTCTACACATTATTTAAGGTGAATTATCACATAGTCTTATTACTACAATCCCTTAGTACCTTCAAGGATATGCTGCATTATCCTGGTGTTATGACGGGGACTTGTATTACAGTAAGAAAGGACAGGGACTGGCACAAGGTTATGAATACTTTCATCTTTTTCAATTACCCCATAGCTGAGGAATTATTCTTGTACTTCTCTGTCTCCTCCATGGATCTGTTTCTATCCCAGATTCCTATTACCAGACATGAGCACTTACAAAAGCCACTCCACTTTGATGACACTGCCACTCAGACTGAAACACAAAGTACTCACCTGGACCTGGCTTCTTGTCTCTGCAGGACGGGTACATTGAACAGAGACAGACTCTGATTAGCAGCATTATAAGAGATGGTTCAAGTCTAAGGTGAGGTCTGTGACTATGTGACCTCACCTCCCTCCAGAACTGCAATTTTCATTTCACCTACAGTGAAACTGACAGTACTGGCTTTGGGAGACAAGATCATTTATAAAATTTTCCCCTTGCTGCTTAACAAAGGTCCTGTAGAGTATCTTGTGAATTTATCCAAAGAGATAAGGTGTTTTGAAGGGTCACTGAATGTTCATGATATGTGAAGGCTGACTAGGTGTCCAGTGGAAGGTGCTAGAATCTTTGAGGTCAGATTCATGAGAAAGTTAGAGGAGACTCCATGTCTGTTTGGAATGTTTACTTTATTGATTTCTTCCAACACAGACTAACAGAATTGATTTTTAGAAGACTTATAACATTTATTACTTAAAATATTCGAGTGTTTCATACGTGCCTATGTATTTTACTCAAGTCCATTAATGATTATTTCCTTCCAAAACCTTTCTTAACTACCCACCACAATTCTTTCCAGATTTCATTTGTTCCTAAAACCAAACAAAAAAAAAATCACTCAGTGATTAAGTGAAAAAAAATCTGCTCAGTGATGCTAGCAGATACCTAGTCCTGGGACACTGATGGAAATATGCGTAGTCTCAAAAATGTTGAAATCTTAAAAAAAAATATATGACACCACGTCTCTCAGAAGCCATCTCTAGCTAACAGCCCTTCAGCTAGGAATGGGAACTTCTGACCTCTTCCACTCTGCTGGGTTCTTTCTAGGTTGATTTTATGCAGGATTTGTGTATACAGTCATATTGAGACTTTATATGTGCAAGTTCTCTGCTCCATCTGGACAAAAATTGTTTACTAGGAATCATCTGCCACAAAAAGAATCAAACCCTCTTTCTACTTCTTCTTCCATAATAATCCAGAGTCTTGTGAGGGAGAAGTGTGATATAGATGTTCCATTTTTTAGCTGGTCCCCCCAGTGTCTCTTACTCTCAACACCTTGAACAAATCTTGACCTTTGTGTTGATAATCAAAGACTGCAAAAAGTAGCTTCTCTAATGAGGATTCAGAGATGTGCTAAACTCTCAGTATAAAAATAAGAGCATAGAGGTCAGTTGGTACTATGTTCTTTTACTATAATGATATTATTATGTTGTTCCCCAGGTGATGAACCAGCCTGACTCCACTTAAGATCACTAGCCATCTTGTTACAAGGTCAAATTATAATTGTTTCTGTTTTCTATATAACTTATTTCTCTATTTCTCACAATTAGACTTGCTCCACATCCTGATTGTGTTTTGACCTCCCTCCTTCCCCAAACTGCAAGATGTTCTGCCAAATAATCTTAAACTGCTATCAATTTCTGTATTTTGTTTGCCAAGTTCCTATGTTGCCAGTTTCCTTCTGGAAACACCTAGTTCATTGTTACGTCCTAAAAATGAGCCTAGAAATTCAACTCATGGCTGTTCTCCTGAGCCTCACACTAGAGAAGACAGCCTCTGGATCAGCTTTTCTGTGCCCAGAAGCTAAGCTTGCTTAATTCAGTCAAAACTTGGGTTAATGATATTACTCTTATTTGGTTGGATTAACACAAGGTCTATGTACTCTCTAGCCAAATATTCTTCTCTCTGATAACAGTGATAGGCAAGGGTTCCATCTTATGAAGTGTGTTTTTGATTCTTTATAAAATGGTTATTTATACTTACTGTTAATGAAATATTGCAGCAGGCTTGTTATTAATACATCTCTCAGGGTTCACACTTGGGTAAAATTTGTCAAGAAGGAGTTGGAAGAAAGGAGGATGAGGAGGAGGGGGAGGAGGAGGAGGAGGAGGAGGAGGAGGAGGAGGAGGAGGAAAAGAAACACAAAAGGATAAGAAGCACAAAAAACACAAGAAGAACAACACTGTGTCTGTTGCCGCTGCAGCTTCTGCAGCCCCTGCAGCTGTTCCAGCTGTCATAACCACATCAGCCCAGGAAGAGCCTGTGGCAGCATCAGAGCCCAGAAAAGAAACTGGCAGTGAAGGGGAATGAAGGGGAAGACAAAAACCTTGATGAGTTAGAGAGGCATCTGCAGGAAAAGACCCTACGGTCCATGCAGAAGGCCCAAGTGTCCCCACAGTCCTAGGTGGACATGTTTGTTACATTGTAAATTCACGTGGTTTGTACTCAATTTGATTTCACAGTTGCTAAAATGTGTTTGAGCTTTAGACTATAACATTTGTTGTAATAATTGCTAGGTTGAAGTTCGCCACATTTTATAAATTGGGGCATGGATATACATTAAAAAGGTATCTACGGTGTATTAGTGACTTTCTTCCATTTACAGTTAGAATGAAATATTTTAAAGCCAAAAAAGGTCTCTTTTCTAAAAAGGGGTGTTTAAATATTGTTGGCATTCTTGCGGTTCCTTCTAATGCCCTTGCCTCTCCCCAGAGGGTCCTTTTTCCTTTTCCCATTCTTGAATTTTAGCACCCATGTAAATTATGCTTCCAACCTTGTATAGGTTTGTAAGCTTGTCCAGAAGTGAGTTCACTCTTGAAGTACCACAAATGTGAGAGTGTTTTTATATTGTAAACACTCCTGTTGCCTGTGAAGTCTGCTGACATGCCAGGATCCCAGCTATAGAGTGGAGGTCCTGCTCATCACCGGTGGAGATTCTGTCCCCATGTGACAAGTTCCAAAGTACATTTGGAACTTTGGCAGTTTCTCTTTTGGTTGTTTTGTTTCCTTCTTTTCACTTTTCTTTCTCTTTTGTAAAGGCAATTCACTAGACCCACGAAAGACCCTTAGTTATATAAGTTTGGTTAATGGAACTCTGTGGCTTCTACTTTCTTTTCCTTCCTCTTTCAATTGGCACACACTGAGGAGCTCTTGTATTTGGCAACCTGTCTTGGACATAGTGTCTGGATTCACTTGTTTTTATTTTATTCTTTAACTAAGCCTATATAAAGCTTGTGAATAAAACAAAATAATTTTTAAATTAAAAAAAGATTTACTATTATTTCTAAAAATTTGAAAACTCTCCAGTATGGGTGAAGCTTTCATATGGCCACCAGCTTGAATTTTTTTATGTTTTATGATTCAACTACATGGACCCCCAAAGGATTTTGACATTGTTTTTGGTTGTCTTCAATTTATTTCTTATACTACAAACACACAGTACCTTTTTTTATAGTACTGAACAGAGGAACACAGTCATTCAAATCTAAGAAATATATCTAATGAAGAAGTAGTAAAAGGAAAAATATGGTATCACAATTAGCATTGGAAACCATTAGAACACTTACTATAATGTAATACAAATTAATTTTATATTTATAGAATAAAATATTACCAGAAAAATTAAAAATATGGTCCTTAAAGTAAAACAAATTTTAAAACATTTACAAAATATATTTTTGAAATTTAACTATAATTACATGATTTCTTTCAATCCTTCCCACATACATCTCTCAATATCTCTCAAATACATGGTTGCTACACACACACCCACCCACACAAACACCCCCCCCACACACACACACATACACACACAAACACACATTCTTACAATGTCAATACAACCTGCTAACTTCATAAAGGCTTGCAGAACATCTGTCCAGGCCCTTCTAGCTTTCAAAGTTTCAGAGGAGAAATCAGGTGTAATTCTGATGGGTCTGCCATTATATGTAACTTGGCATTTTTCTCTTACAGCTTTTAATATTCTTTCTTTGTTCTGTACATTTGGAGTTTCAATTATTAAGTGGCAAGAGGACTTTCATTTCTTATCTAATCTGTTTGGTGTTCTATAAGCCTCTTGGATTTTTATTGGCATCACTTTCTTTAAGTTTGGGAAGTTTTCTTCTATGATTTTGTTGAAGATATTTCGTGGACCTTGGAGTCGGGAGTCTTCTCTTTCCTGTATGTCTATAATTCTTAGGTTCTGTCTTTTCATTGAGTCCTTGATTTCTTGGATGTTGTGGGTGCTATATTTTTTAGCTTTCTCATTTTCTTTGGATGTTGTACTGATTTCTTCCATCGAATCTTCCATGCCTGAGATCCTGTCTTCCATCTCTTGAATCCTATTTTTGGTACTCATATCCATAGTTCCTGTTCTCTTCCCTTGATTCTCCATTTCCACTTTTAACTCTGACTGTGTTTTCTTCATTGTTTCCATTTCCATTTTCATGTCTTGAATGGTTTTGTGCGTTTTGTACATTTCCTGCTCCAATTTGCTTGTCTTTGCCTGGAAGTCTTCCTTTGCCCTGTCTTTTTCCTGTTCAAGTTGAGACTCCTTGTTTTGAAGTTCTCTAATGGTATTATCCATTGCTTTTGTTTGTTAAATTGTGACTTTTTTGAATTCCTTCATAAATGTAAGTTCTTCTTGAAGGGACTCTATCACTTTCCATAATGTAGAATTGTCATCGTTTTCATGTGTTTCAACTGTGGTGATCTTCTATTGTTGGTGGGAGTGAAAATTTGTACAACCACTTTAGAAATCAATGTGCTGCCTTCTTATAGAATTGGTAATAGTTGTACTTCAAGACCGAGCTATACCACCTGGACATCAACCCAGAAGAAGCTTCACAATACCACAAAGAGACTTGATCAACTATGTTCACAACAGGTTTATTTGTAATAGCCAGAAACTGGAGAAAAGCTAGATGTCCCTCAACTGAATAATGGATTAGAAAATGTGGTATATTTACACAATGGAATATTACTAAACTTCTCAAAAACAATGACATCATGAAATTGGAAGGCAAATGTATGGAACTAGAAAAGATCGTCCAAAGTGACATATCCCAGACCCAGAAATAAAACATTGTATGTACTGACTTATAAGTGCATGTTATCTATAAAGTGTAGGACAACCATGCTATAATCTACAGACCCAAAGAAATTAAGAAATGAGTAGGGTTCAAGGGGGGAGGGGATAATTTCATCAAACTGAAATGAGGAAAAACAAAAGATATCTAGGATGGATTGATGGAGGGAACTGTGTGGAGAAGGACTGAGGAAGGGAGCAGGAGGGGTCAGGATGGAGAGAGAGAGAGAGAGAGAGAGAGAGAGAGAGAGAGAGAGAGAGAACTAAGAGAGAGAATTGAAATCCATAGTGGGTATCCCTTGAACTAGATAGAATTCTGGGACAATGGAGGATCTCACGAGTCTGAGTGTAACCCAGGCTAATGCTCCTAGCAATGGGGATATAGAGCCTGAAATGACCATCCATGGTAACCATAAAAGACTTCCAGGGATGATGGGTGCATGGTGAATTTCTTCATGGCACAGGTGTAAAAAATTAGTGAATGTAGATATTGTTTGACAATGATGCATAAGTCTGTCAGCCATGTGGTCCACCCACAGTGGAAGTCACAGCAATGTGTAAGTATGTGGTGGATAAATAAGAAAGAGAAGCAGAATAATTTGAGCATTATGAACAGAGATGCAACTGGAGACAGGAAGATGGAGAAGAATAGCCTATTTTGAGTAGCCAGATCTACCAACTGAGGCCATGGTAAATTCTCAGCCTGTGTGGGCACTGTGCCCCATGTCTGGGTCCATGGCCATACAGGGGAATGGTTCAGTGTTGATGTTCATGTTCATATTACCACTAAAGTCCATGTGGACATCCCTGGTATGGGTAGCTTCCTGGAACCACTTAGATATCCAAGGGCAGTGCAGAACTGTGCCTGTCCCTCATTGGCTGTAGCACTAGGTGTTAGCTAGCCACACCTATCACTGGCTGCAGCATTAGGGAGGACAGACCCTGCATCATGCCCAGCAGCACAGTAGAGCTGGCTCTGGAGGTGGGGGTGCAGATGAGACTCCCCAATGGCTTGAGTAGGGAAGAGCTTGCCCTACCATACTTCTGCCATAAGGTGACACAGGTGAGGGGGTGATGCCCTATGCACTTGACCCTCCTCACCTGTGGTAGTAAGAACAGCTGTCCCAAAAAATAATAAGTGAGGGTGAATTATCCTAGCCCCTCACCAGGCATAGCACTCAGGAGAGTAGAATCTTCACCATGGCTTTGCAAAAAAGTAGAGTTTGACCTGGTAGAGGGGATGTGGGTGAGGTGCCTGAGATGTGAGCACAGAAGAGATTGTCCTTCCAATTTTCTGTTATGAGGGAGCATAGACATTGTGTGATGTCCTCCCTCCATCACCATATTCAGTAGTCAGGAGACCTGACCTCTAGGTCATAAGAGTGAGAAAACCAGCACTGCCCTTCATATGCTGTATCACTCAGGAGAGCTGATGCTGCAGGAGCTAGCCCTGATGGCAAAGGAGAATGTAAGTCAGCCCCAAAGGTATGAGAGCTGGAGAGCTGGCCCAGCCCCTACCCAGCTGCAGCACCTGGGATTGTGGTTGCTGCACCTCAATTGCGCAGCACAGTGGTGTTGGCTCTGGTGGCATAATTGCTGGTGAGCTCGCTCCAAGGGTATGAGAGCAGAAGAGCTGTCCCTATGCCCCTGTCATCAGTGTCATTGGGTGGGCTAGCCAGGGCAGTGCTGGAGAGTACCCCCTTATGGTGTGGATATGAGAGACTGACAAATCCACCTACAACCAAGTATCAGATCCAAGGCTTTGAGTTGGCCCTCCCAGAATCTACTTAATCTATGAACTGTTGGAGCATGTGAAAGAGGCAGATCTGCTGATCTAAAGCTGCAGGATCTCCATACACAAGACAACAAGAGGATGGCTAAGAGGTATGCCAGTGAGGATCCAATACTGATGGTGTAGCAGAAGCCAGAGGCCTTGAAGCAAACCAATGACTCATTGCAATAAACATTTACAAATAAAGATATGTGGACACAAGAGTATACTGTGGGATATGTGGTGACACATTATAGCCTCATGACCAGAGATGCTTTCTATACTTTGCTTCATTTATTTTACTCAATTGTTTGTTTCATTTGTTGTTCTTGTTGTTGTTGTTCTCTTTTGGGGAGATTGCAAGGACAGAGTGCAGATGCAAGGTGACATGAAAATGGGTGGGACTGGGGTCCATGGTATGAAACTCACAATGAATCAATAAAAAGTTAAAACCAAACCAAATCAAACAAACAATCAATATTCTGGTCTTGTTCCTGATTGTAGTGGAATATCTTGAATTTTTTTCCCATTTAGAATTAACTTGGTTATAAATTTGTCACATGTAGCCTTTATTATGCTGACATATGATCCTTTCTTCTTGTCCTCTCTGGGATTTTAATAATGAAGAGATTATATCAATTATCAAAGGCGTTTTGTGTATATAATAAGATAATAATGTAGTTTTAGTCTTTGAGTCAATTCTTGTGGTGAAGTATATTTATTGGTGAGTATATTTGAACAATATCTACATATCTGGGTGAGGCAGGCTTACTATGGAGAATAATTTTAACATACTCTTTTTAAAATTTATTTGTTTATTTTACATTTCAATCACAACTGCCCTCCCTCCTCTCCTCCTGGTCTCACCTTCCCACCCATTTCCCCTGTAACCCCTCTGCCAGGTACCAAACCATTCTGGCACATTAAATTGCATCAGGACTAAGTGCCTTCTCATTCACTGAGGCAAGAAAGGCAGATCTGCTAGGAAAATGCTGTACAGAGGGAGCAATAGAGACCAAATCTGAAATAGCTCCCACTCCAATTGTTAAGGGATCCATTCAAGGACCAAGCAGCCCATCAACTTCATATGTGTAGTGGGCCTAGGACCAGCCCTTGCAAGTTCTTTGGTTGGTGGTTCAGTCTTTATGAACCCCCCACCCCCATCTGAGTTAATTAGCTATGTAAGTCTCCTTGTGGTGTCCTTGACTCCTCCAGCTCCCTCTAACCTTCCCCTAACTTTTCCACAAGACTCCCGGAGTCTTGCTTAATGCTTGGCTATGGGTGTCTGCATCTGTTTCCATTATCAGATAGATAAATGTCTAATTTCATTCTTCTGCATTGGAAATTCAATTCGATTTTCCTAGTGCCATTGGTTGAAGATGCTTTCTTTGCCCCAGCATAGATTTTTGGCACATTTGTCAAATATTAAATGGGAAGAATTAAATGTCCTCATCTTTGACACTTCAATTTTGTTCCACTGGTCTACACATGTGCTTTCATACTGATATAATATTGTTTTTATTGTCTCTGTAACTGTTCTTTAGACTAGAATGGTAAATACTCTAACAGTGTTGTTTTGGCTCTGTACTTTTTTTTATATCTATATCTGCTGTGGTTCCACATGAATTTTAGCATTTTTCTGTTTCTGAGAAGAATGAGATGGGGTTTTACACTAGTATTGTTTTGAATGTATATGCGGCTTTTATCAAAATGGATAGTTCACAGAGAAAGGTTTACAGCTTCTCTCCATCTGGACAGTCATGACTGGAAGAATGATTTGAGCATAGCCTCTCACCCCTCTAATGTAAGGAATTCTTTATTATAGCACACTGATTGCACACAATAATGAGTCTCATCATGTATAGCCACCACCAGGGATAGGCCCAGAAATTATATCACACAGTTCTATCCAACATCTAAACATGCAGAAGACCTCTAGGCAAGTTGACAGCTATTACTTTGTCTAAAATTGACAAGGGTTGGACAGGAATTCAGAGATACTTGTATTTGTGTGATATGTTTCCTGAGGCCTGGTGAGTGCTTTGTACTATGGGCAAATATCTAGCATCAAAAAAAGGTCATTTTGAAAGAGTTGCCTACATTGATCATCAGTCTACCACTGTGACTTTCAGAAATCCACATCTCACCATACCCCACAAGTCTCTATAGAAACTCTTTCACCTTGCAAATTCTTTGAGGTAATCAGTATTTTATTAATTGAAACTTCTTAGCTATTACCTTTCTAGCCATTGTCAGTCATCTGTGTCTTGCATTCTCTTGTTCTGTCATTGCCCCAAATCAAATATCAAAACAATACCCTATGTCCTCTGTATTCCACACTGAATGGCTTGATCCTCAAGTTTCAGGCATTTTCTACTCCTATAAGAACATAATTCATACTCTTGATACCTAGAGATTTTGTCATTTTCTTTGAGGAACTTTTCTTTTTTGATTTTTTCTTTTTTTAATAATTTATTTTTTATTTCTTCAAGTTACATCTCAATCACAATCCCCTCCCTACTCCTCCTTCCTGTCCCACCATTCCACCCTCTTCCCCCTCAACGCCCCCATCCTCTACCCTTTTTTTTAGTTTATTTCTTCCCCCCCCCAACAGCTATCCTTTTGAGTCCAACAAATGGTTCTTTCTCTTATAACCATAAATACAACACAAAACAACAGAAATAAATAGGCTACATATGAGAGTTATATGGCTTATCATACATTCCCAATGTCCATTCCATATGTATTTGGCACCTGACTTTAACATTCTACTATCTAACTATCTCCATGAGTTTAAAGTTCTATATCTAACTCAGCTTTCCTACTAACTTGCCTCACAATTTTAAAAACATCTTCTTAGATTCAGAACACCCTCTTGATTCCTAAACAACTCAAAGCTTAACTATGAGACTCTAGCTATCTATTCTTCAACCACCTCAGAGACCTGAGAGGAATAAATATATCTGATTATATAGGAAGTGCAGGGCCCATAGCTTCCAAAACTAAGAAATGACATACCAGTGGCTGCTTGGACAGTTTCCATTTTCTCTCCATACATTACAGCATCAATATTCAGAAGTTTGGCCCCGTTTTTCTGACAGACATTGATTGTAGAGCAGGAATTATGAAGGACTTACCTACCCTGTCTTGGCAGAGCTAGGCTGTCGACTTCCCTGCTTCCAAGTTTTGTTCTTTTTGGATAGCATTCTTTCTACAGTTGAAGCAAGGGATTTTTCTTGACAGAGAAAGGCTTGCCACCATTTCAGCCATCTCACACTGGAGATTCTTCAATGCTCATCTTCTACTTGGAGTAGAATAGGGGTGCTGTCAGGTGCTGACATGTCTCGATATCAAAAAATCTAGGGTTAAGAAAACATCTTTGAATGCCATATTCTGCAAATCTCTTGAGGTTCTTGAAGATGCTTTGAGGCACTTTTCATCAACTCATGTCCACATTGTCTTATCTTCACCAGCTCCCTCCATTATACTGAGCATACTCTTCTTCCCTCCTAATATCTATATCCTCCCCCCAATGGGTTATCATTAATTATATGGCTTAAAAATGCCTTTCAAAGACATGTGTTTTGCAGATACTTCCAGAACTATGGTAATATTTTTTAAATTGTTGGCATTCTTGAAGTTTAAATATAACTGGAGTTGGTGAGTAAGGGTATGACTCTTGCATATAAGATCTTTGGGTTGAAACACATGGCTGTAAGTTTGTAGTATATAGACTTTATTATATTGAGATATGATCCAGCCATCCCTAGATATTCTAAGGCATTTATGCTGAAGGGGTGTTATATTTTGCTACAAGACTTTCTAGCATCTGTTCTAGCAAGTAGGATGTCTCATCTAATCCCTCTGCTCAAATTTTGGGGATATCATGTAAGAGTAAGTGGAAACACTTCCATAGCCAAAGAGGAAGTATGACATTAGGAGAACAAGACATTCTAAATCAACTGGGCCAAGCTCATAAGAACTCACAGAGACAGAAATCATAGGTCCTCTGCATACATATCATCGCTTTCACTTCAGTAGTTTTATGGGATCCCTGATATTTGAATGTGTGGATCTCTGACTCTTGTGTCTTCTCTTGGGTTCTTTTCCTTTTGTTGGGAAACTTGTTCAACTTCGGTATGATGGTGTTCGTGTTGGGTTTTTTTCTTTAATTTATTTATTTATTTGTTTGTTTATTTATTTATTTTTTCATTTTAACATTCCATTCACAGCCCCCTCCCTCTTCTCCTCAAAATGCTACCCTCCCAACTTCTGCCATCTTTCCCCCTCCCCTTCTTCTCAAAGAAGGGATCCTCCTCCCAACCCATGCCAGTATTTCATGGTGTATCAGAATTAACTGCATCCTAGTCTAATGAAGCCAATCAAGGTAGACAACTAAGGGGAAGTTGTCTGACTATAGGCAACAGAGTCCATGTCATAGACCACCTCTGCTCCATTTGCTAGGGGGCTCACCTAAAGACCAGACAGTCTCTCAGCATCATGAGTGTAGGGGACGTGGGTTCCATCCATGCATGGTCTGTAGTTGATGGCTCAATTTCTGTGAGCTCCCATGCACTTGGGTTAGCTGCCTCTGTTGGTCTTGTGTAGTTCTTGTCCCCTTCCTGTGCTCTATCCTTTCCCCAACTTTTCCACAAGTCTCCTAGGTATCTGTCGAAAGTTTGGCTTTATGTCTCAGCACGTGTTTTGATCCTGTGCTTGGTGGAGCCTCTCAGAGGATATTCCTCCTATGCACCTGTCTTCAAGCATAGCAGAGCATCTTTAATAGGGTCTGGCATTGGCTCTCTCCCATATGGTGGCACTCAAGTTTGTCCCGGCATTGCCCAGCCATTCCCCAACTCTGCAACATTCTTATCCCTGCACATCTTGTGGACTGTGCAGATATTGGGTCAAAGATTTTGTGGGTGGGTTGGTGTCTCACTCCCTCCACTGGCACTTCTATCTACTTTTAGGAGATGGCTATTTCAGTCTCTATATCCCCAACTGCAGGACTCTTAGATAGAGTCAACCACATATCCTCCTAGAAGCCTGCCCCACAACAGGTCTCCAATTTGTCCCACAGATCCTGCCCCCTTCAGTTTCCCTTCTCTCTTCTATCTCTATCACTTCCCACCCCTACTTTTCCTCACCTGATCCCCTCCCTCATTCCCTTCCTCACCCCATCTCCCACTCAGTTCAGTCTCTTCATCTATTTATTATGTCTATATTTTTCTGCTTCTGAGTGAGAATCAAGCATCCTCCCTTGGGACTCCTTGTTACTTAGCTTCTTTGTCTCTGTGGACTTTAGTATGGTTATCCTGTACTGTATGACTAATATACACTTATAAGTAAGTATATGCCATCCATACCATTTGTGTCTTTCTGGATCTGGGTTACATCATTCAGAATGAACTTTTCTAGATCCAACCATTTGCCTTCAAATCTCTTCATTTCCTTTTTCTTAATAGCTGAGAAGAACTCCAATGTGTAAATGTACCAAATTTTCTTTATCCATTCTTAGGTTGAGGGACATCTAGGTTGTTTCTAGGTTTTGGCTATTATGAATAAACTCTTATGAACATAGTTGAGCAAATGTTCTTGTGGTATGATGGAACATTTTTAAGGCATATGTGAGGAGTGGGGAGGTGGAAACTGTCATCAGGATATATTGTGTGAGAGTAGAATTCATTTTTAATAAAGTGCTAAAAAAGACTTCTGACATCAATATAAGAATCAAGTAATTTCTGTTTTTTCATCCATCTGTGTGATGCATTACGTTTACTGATGACTATTTGTGGAACCAGTCTTGCATCTTTGGGAAAAAATATGATGTTGCTTTATTTTAAACTAAAGTCAGTTTATTGTAATGAACTCACAAATAAAAGCTTCAAAGAGCTATAATGAAATTGCCACTCAAACAACACTGGTTCAGGCCAAAATTCTGTATATATCAATGAACTTTGATGAAATTAGAATAATAATGGTGAAGCCATAGAGCTTTTCTTAGGGTTTTACACTGTCACTAGAAATTAAATTTTTGTGCTCCTATGCAGCAGGAAAAAAGGTAAAAGAAAAAATAAAAATGAGAGATAAAAATGAAAATTAAGTATCATTATATCTTCTATCAATAGTCATAGATCCTTTTAACACCTGCCCATCACCTGACATTAGCTTTATTGGTCTCCTTTCTAAATGTTATATTGAAGTTGTATTTATACTCATTTGCATATGTACAGGTAGACATGATAGGATAGTATCTGTATATGAAGGAGAACGTGAATTTTTCCCATTGAATTTGAGTGACATGGCTTAATGTTACCAATTATAATCCATCAACTTTCCTATACATTTTCTGATTTCATCTTTCACTGTATCAAATTGTACTCCATTTAAATATGAACATAAATATCTAGTCTATCTAATTATGGATAATTAGCTATGCTACATTTTATTGCTGTAGTAAATAAAGCAGCAATAATCATTGATTTGCAATTATCTCTATGATACCGTATGGAGTTCTCTGGTTATATACCTATGACTAGAATACCTGGGTCAAATAATTCCAGTTTACTTTTGGGGAAACTACAAACTGATTTGCACAATGGCTGAATTGATTTCTGAAACTGCAATTTAATTATCAATTGCATTTATTAATAAGTATACCGTAAGATTAGGCCCACGGAGCAGCCTGTGCTTGGCAGAGCAGCAGGAGGCCTGACAGGATATCATTCAACAGGCCTGGCCCACCTTAACCGATGGCCTGATTTATCCTGGGGAAAGAGCCCCGGAACAAGGGTGGCCTACACCATCTGTAACAAACTCTGTTAAGTAATATAAATTATTATATTAGGCCGGTAGAATTACCAGCAACTTGGTGGGAGATTCACAAGAGTTTGAAGGGAGTCTGAGACTCTGACAGCCCTGGATTGCTTGGACTGACAGACTATAAGCTGCCACTGTCCTTTCCCCAGTAACTAAATACACCAAGGCCTTTTAATGTTTCAATGCTTAAGCCTTAGCTGAGCAGACTCTCAACTAGCTACTCTAAGTTAAACCAGATCACCTAATCTCAAACCACCATGTATGTGCCTGTGATTACCTTCCAGCATTCTTAAACATGTCTATCTGCTTCCATGTCTCCTGGTGGAATGAACTAATCCTCTGTTGTAAA
This sequence comes from Lophiomys imhausi, assembly GCA_907164525.1. Taxonomy (NCBI): domain Eukaryota; kingdom Metazoa; phylum Chordata; class Mammalia; order Rodentia; family Muridae; genus Lophiomys; species Lophiomys imhausi. The sequence goes on from CAJQZJ010032290.1 coordinate 1,899,992, forward strand.
GCACAGGGTTCTGTTCCAATCTCAGGAAGTCCTGCCTTCCTATACTTTTTCTGCCCAGCTAAAGGGCTACCAGCAACTTTTATTAACCAATTGAGAGAGTGTCTCAGGCCAGGCATGGTGGCCCACGCCTTTAATACCAGAACTTGAAAAGCAGGTGTATCTCTGTGAGTTCAAGGCCAGCCTGGTCTACAAAGTAAGTCCAGGGCAGCCAGGGTGCTACACAGAGTAATCCTGTCTCAAAAAAAAAAAAAAAAGAGAGAGAGAGAATGCCTCAGAAGGGATGGTAATCAGATTTGAGTGTTGAAATCAGCCTATCAGAAGCAATGTTATTAGCCCCAACAGATTTCTTCTAAAACTTTGATAAATCCAGCATTATAGTAATGCCAACCAGATAAAGAGCAACAACAAAAAATTGCAATTTCTTTGATGATGCAAAATTCTCAATAAAATACTAGAAAACCCAATGTGAGATCACACCAAAAGCATCACAATAAAAGTCACAAGAAGAACACTTTTATTAAAAGATATTTTTTGCAGGCTCCTTTATGCCTAAGATGATCAAAGAGAAGATTCTCACACCATGTGATCATTCCATATAGGGTGATGTTTCAACGAGCTGAGAAACTCCCAAACTCATTTTGACTAATCTGAAAAAGACAGGATGATACCATCTCAACTACTGTATTGACCTTTTGACGGTGATCAGTGAGTAAAGAAAGAGATACCAAGCAAAACATCATTTACATATTTAAAATTAGATGAAGATGTTCTATTCCTAATCCAGACCAAACTCAGTCTGGGAAACACATGATTCATAAGAACAAAGGGTCCAAAAGAGGGAAAACACAGAGAAGTGAGGCTATTGATGCTCAGCAGCCACCAAATGTGATTATGCAAAAGAGCAATGCAGCCTCTTAAGATGGAAGAGAGGGTATAAAAGGCCAGAAAGGTGAACACCAAGACAAGAATGTTGTGGGTAGCTTTGGACTCAGGGGACATTCTGCTTTTGCCATAAGCGCTGCGAATGTGTTGAACTCTCTGTTTGTGTCTGTACAGATTGACAATCATGGAGCTGCTGGACAAAGCAAGGAGCACAGAAAAGAAGATTTCAGGGCACACCACAAGTGCTACATAGAGTGAGTCACTGATTTCATCACGCCCTATAGTGGAACAGTATCCAAAATCTCGTTTCTTTGTCATATTTTTGCTGTTCTTTTTAATAAATGTTTGCAGAAAGAAAATTAAATGTATCAACATGTACAAGACCCAGACAAAGGAAATGTAGCAGCCAATGTACTTCTCAGTTTTCACTTTATAATCCTTCCAAAAGGATTTCCTCAGGCTGATGGTCATGGCTTGGAAGACACTCAAGAGACAGGCAGTGCCAACAGACATACTCCGGCCAAATGATTGAATGTATATTAGGAGTCTACATGCAAAATCATTCAAGAACTGCTTCAGCCCAAAAGTTGCCATTGTGTGAGGCACTCCTGAAGAGAGAATGATTAAGGCATTGGATGCCATTAGGTGCATGAGAATTAAATCTGTGGGCTTTAATGTGTCTTCTCTGTAGTAAAGGACTAGATAGTAGAACATTAGAGAGAAATTTCCCAGAATTCCAGCTGTAGTTTGGGATAAGAAAATGAATCTGATGACCAGATTGCTGAAGTCCATTTTATGATTCAGAATAATTTTCTTTAGAACACAGCCCTGATATTTCTCTGTTCAAGCAAATGATGACAAATATTTGTAGGCTATAATGGAAGAGGATGCCTTTATTCCATGGAGCTACTGAGAGACTGAAAAATAGGATCCTTTAATTTCAGTAGTTTAAGGCCTGCCGTGACCACATAAATGAAACTCATCCCAAAAGTTTGACAGAACAGTTGCTTTCCATGTATGTTTTTGTGAGATTGTTCAATACCCCAGAATGTACATAATTCTCAAAGCAGAGTCGCCACCAACTTTCATAGAAAATGAAACATTCACCACGACTTGATATTGGGTCATGAGAAACAATGAAAAGTGACATCCCATACAAGCAAATACAATTCAAAACTTTCAGGATATATTGATATTTGTTAATCATTCTGTCAAAAAAGACAACTCCAATAAAGACAACAAAGTTTATTTATATCAATTTAACATATTTTTGCACCTAAAATTTAAACAGAAATAAGAAATTTAAATGACATTCAGGATATATCTATGCTTTTCTGATGGAACAACAATTTTCCATCTTGATTTAGCTAAAGCTACATTTAGTTTAATGTGAAACTAACGCTCTCCTTTCTACACTCTCATTGAAATGTACTGTGAAAAAGTACCCAATCCTGTTCTAGAAACTGGAAATCAAAATATTCCAGCTACCTGCATGTTTTTGAATTTTCAAAATTGTTTGCTTTCCTTACTTCCACTCACCAACTGCCAACCAGGATATGCATTAATTTGTTTTTATTGTTCTTGTTTTGAGTATGTTCAGTTGGTATTTCTTGGTATTTTTTTCTTTAAAAACTCATGTAAATACATTAGAGGCTGACTGTGAAAAATCTTTCTCTTCAGGTAGTCACCAAACGCAGTTAATTCAGACTCAGTTTGGAATTAGTGGCTCTTAACCCTGCAGCAGTCTTAAATAAGGAAAATTTATTGAAAGCATGCACTAGAATGAGAGTTCAAGTGACAACTTACATCATATTAAGAGCTAGCTTTATGAAAATCACACCACATAGACAAATACAAACACATACACACAAAACATGTGTGTGAAATTCAGATCAATTCTGTCAGAGAAAAGGCAATGTGTAGTATGATGCAATGTCCCAGAATACACAACATTAAAAAATGGGCCAAATACGCCAGCAGAAATGGCAAGAAAAAGGACAATAGCCCATGAATGATATCTACTGGAGACATGTTCAGTGTCTCTGTTGCAACTGTGTCCATGATAATCATGATTGATTCATTAGTCTATAGCAGAAATGGTTGCAAGGAAGGCAATGTGTTAGACAGCACACCATTGTAATGAAGTTAGAGGAAACTATTAGGACACCATATTACATACTATATTACTGCAAGAGAAGGTGTATGAAACCCTTTAAAGTAGGGTTAAATGCCCTCTAAGCAGTAGGCAGAAGCAGCTCTGAATCAGCACCACACTGAACCAAACAGCCCTAGGAAAGGCATCATTTTCCCACATACTCATGAGCCATACAGGGACACTGAGCTGAACAATCAAGAAATGGGATAAAATTGGCTATGAATTTTGGTATCTGAAGAAGTTCAAACAAAGTGGAGAGATGATCTGAGACCTTGGGAACTAATATCAGACATTAGCAATCTCCCCTTCTCCATGCACTGGTACTGTAGAACCCCTTAGGGCATGTCTGTAGAGGTAAATAGAAAGTAGTTTATTAAGTGAAGTGATACAGACAGGCCCAGAAAGATCATGAATATACATTCTGTCTCAACATGACTTCATCACACTTAGTGTTAGAAATATCTGTTTGTGTCAGAAGAATGTATGTTGAGTCCAGGAAACTAGTAAAGAGTCTCTGAGAGAGTTAAAATAGTCTCTATGAGAGAGGCTAGGGAAGGTGAGAAAATACAAGTGCTATGAGAGTAGAAAGATAAATAATGTGCATGCCAGAGATTAGCTGGGAAAAGAGCAAATGTTGCGGAGAAGAAGGATTACTAAAGGGGGAAAATCTTAGAAAAACAAACCATATTTAATGTAATTAAAAGCATAAGGAAATTAAAACATGCAAAATTGAATGAAAAAGTATAAAAATAAGAAAGATGGATATGTTTGTAAATGAAAATCATAGCCTAGTAATGTCTGAATGTCACTACAAGCCCTATGGAAAACTGGTCACATCTGCTTAGGAAGAACAAATACAAACCTACATGCCAATAACACCAGTCCTAAGAGTAACAACAAAAATAAAGTTCTGTTGTAACTTAATAAATGTGGAGTTTAATATCCAGTAATACTCTTGGGAACATCAAGTAGTATTTTACCCGCATATGAATCAAAACAGTCAATAATTAAGTAATATGCCCATGAAAATTTCTACAAAAACCTAGACTCTTGAAAATCTTATACTATTGTATTTTGTTATAGCTACTGGGTTCTGAGTGAAGTTTCATTTGTGAAATTCCTATGAGATGTATATGGTTATACATTTTGCTTCCTTAAATAAAAAGCTATAAGTCACAAACAAAAAATGAGATTGTGTTAAGTTTGTTGCTGGAATGGCAGCTGATGTCTGCACATGAAGCTCCTGGAATAACATTTGAGACCATGATCCCAACAGACATCATTCAACATTGGTGAACACTGATACTGAGATTTGAGTTCACTAAAATGTTCATCAAAATAGTATCACACAAATGTTCTTTATGATTTTGCTGCTTCATCTAGCAACCATATACACAGGAGCTATGACATAGTTTAGAAAACACCTTGTCCAACATGGGACAAGTGAATACATAACATCCTTGGAAATCTTTTAAAGTTCTACTTACCTGGAGTTATTTGCTTGCAGAGAAGCCAGGCACATTTTCAGGAAGATGATGCCAGTGAACTTACAGTGGCACATCTGTGAGTATAGAAAAATATTCACAATTATTGACAAGATATTTTATCCCAAGACTTGCTGTGGGCCTTTGAGACTCCTTGAACAACAATGAATAAGAACTATGAATAATAAAGCAGGCTTGGGAACTGAATGTTTCAATATCCAACTATATTAAATGTGGTGAAGTAAGAAGCAATGTTAAAGAAAGAAAACACTGAACAATGTCTATATGAGACACTCCTGTGCTCAGATATAAGGGGTTGCTCTGCTCAATTCTGAAAATGGACATTTGTCTTCACAGCCACAGAATTCTGTACACAAAGGTACAGCGTGGTCACACTGGTCACATCCACTGAAATCCAACATTCTCACTGGAGAATATTCACTTTTAAAAATTTTGTTATGAGTTAAATGTATAATGGAAATTGAGAGTTAAGTGCATAAGGGCAAATAGCACTGATAATTTTGAGTCACTGTTATCCTTTGAGTTTGATACATTCTTTCATGTTTATATGTAAGTATGGTGTGGACAGTAGCTTTATCTCTACAGCTAATAGCTGAACATAGAAACACAAGGGTATATGCCTTTTTAAAGCCCAAAAGTGTTTAGAAGCAGAGTGATACTGGAAAGACAAAGAAATTCAGCTTGGTCTGTGCTCACAAAGCCGTGAGAGATGTTATCAAACATACTCCAGCTTTCTATGCTGTTTGGGTTCCTCACTTGACATCATGTTCATGTTGTTAGTATTTTATTGAGTATATTTAATACTAATTTTGCTTGTTTGACATTTTCTCATGGAATTCTCTTACAATATATCTCTGGCTGTCCATGAACTCACTTTGTAGACTATGTTGGCCTCAAAATGATGGAATTCTGACTCCCCCTGCAACCCAAGTGCTGAGGCTAAAGATTTTTACCACACACCTGGCTTATTTGCTCATTCTCATATTGATAACTCTATTATAATGACATTTCTGATGCATTCAAATAGTGGAGATGCATGTGAGATAAAACAGTTCAATCTGAAAAATAAGAAATCTTAAACATTTTCCCGTGACATATAGCGCTAAATGTTAAACCAAGTTTAGCTGAGGGAAAGAACCTGTCATTGCCACTTCAGGTGAAATGAAAATTGCAGTCCTGGAGGGATGTGAGGTCACTGATCTCCACCGCAGACTGAAGTTGATTCTCTTGCATACCATGCTTACAACCTTGCATTAGTTACAATGATAAACAGTGGTACAGAAATGCTATCAGGTTGCGCTTAGCTCAAGAGTATGATTATATCATGGGAACTAACTCAAGACACATCTGGTCCTGGCTGTCTGGCATAAAACGCATACTGCTACTCCCCTTCCATGTTGCCTTTCTGTAGTTCAAGAGAGAGGGGGGCTTCAAACTAGTCATTTTACCAATGGCCATTCAATACAATTCAAATTCAGCTACTCCTCTGTAACTGGATCATAAATGTAATGTCACATAGGAATATTTTTGCTTCAAAAACATATTCAGATCCTGCACATCCTATGTTTGCATGCATCTTTTACTTTCATTTAACATTTTTCAGGACATGAAACTATGATAAGTTCAAAGACAGTGTACACATCATGTAAGTTAAGGTGAATTATCACATTGACTTATTATCAACATCTTTCAGCATGTTTACAGATGGGTTGTATTAACCTGAGCATTACCACCTTCACCCTCAGTAGGGGACTTATATTAGAATAAGAAATATCAGAAATTTGCAAAAGGTTAGAAATGCCCCTGTCTTTCCATGTTACCTCTTAGCAGTGGAAATATTCTTGTGCCTTCTTTGTCTGTTCCCTGGACCTCTTTCTACACCAGATTCCCATTACCAGACATGAGCACTTACTCAGGTTTCTCTTCTTTGCTAACTCTGCCCCTAAGACTGAAATACAAAGTACTCACCTGGCATCTTCCTCTGTTGGATGGTGGGATCATTGCACAGATCTGAATCTTAATAAGCAGTACTGCAAGAGAGTCAACTTCAGTCTGCAGTGGAGATCAGTGACCTCACATCCCTCCAGGACTGCAATTTTCATTTCACCTGAAGTGGCAATGACAGATCTGTCTTTGGTAGACAAAATAATTTATGAAAACTTTCTAGTTACTAATTAACAGAGTCTTTAGTGTTTATTGTGAATTTCTTCAAAGATATAAAGTGTTTCGAAGAGGCATTGAGATTTCATAGTCCTTGAAGGCTACCTGGTCTCCAGTGGACAGTGCTAGAAACTTTGAGGTCTGATACATGAGAAAGTTAGAGAAGTGTCTATGTCTGTTTAAATTCCATACTTCATTGACTTCTTCCTACACAAATCAAGTCTTCCTCAATTTCTTCTGTATCTTTATACCTGCACATCATGTAGGAAGGACAATTCGTAGGTCAAAAGTTTTGTGGTTCGGTTGGTCTCTCAATCCCTCAATTGGAAGTCATGCCTGGTTACAGGAGACAGCTGCTTCAGGTTCCATTTCCCATATTGCTACGAGTTTGAAATGAGTCACTCTCATAGATTCCTGGGAGTTTCCATTGCCTAGACTTCTGGGTCATCCAAGAAGTTCTCCCCATTCCAATTGCCTCTCATAGGAATCCCTCCCACCACCTGATCCTTATTTCCATCCTCTCCCCACACCTATTCAATTACCTCCACCTGTTCAGCTGCAATGTCTATTCTTATCCACCAACAGAAAGTCCTCACACAGCAACTGATTGGAACAGATGCAAAGACTTATAGCCAAACATTAGGCAGAGCTTGGGGAATCCTGGTGAAGATGGGGAGGAAGGATTCTAGGAGCCACAGCATTCAAGGACATTACAATGAAACCTGCAATATCAACTATCTTCGGGCCATTTGGGCACATAAATATTAAACCACTAACCGGGCAGCAAGCATATAATTGAGCTAGGACCTCTACATGCATATAACAGTTGAATAACTTGGTCTTCAATGTGGAGACCTTCCCGAACAGTGAAATCAGGGGCTGTCTCTGACTCTAATAGCTACCTTTCAGACCCATTCCCCCTACTAGCTGTGTAGTCTAGACTCAATATGAGAAAATGCACCTCATCTCATGTAACTTAATATCCATTGGAGGTCTCCCCTTTTCAGAAGTGAAAGGAAGAAGATTAGAGTTGAGAGGATGAGAGGAGAGGTGTGACTGAGGGATGTATTAGGAGGAGAAAAGGGTCAAAAAAATATGGTCAGGGTGTAAAGATCATTAATTAATTAGCTAGTTAATTTATTGAAATAAAGAAGAGAAACAAACAAAATCATGAAGTAAAAATTGCTGAGTCTGCTTAGGAACAGTACTATGTGCTTAGTTCAGGGGCAACTATGGAAGCATGAGTAGTCTCTAAAAGGTTGTAATCCTAAAGAAATCCCACACTTCCTCTTCCAGACGCCATCTGTGATCATCAGCTCCTCAGCTAGGAGTTTCACATCCTGAACACCTCCACGCTGTGGGATTTTTCCAGCTTGGTCTGTGCAGGTTTTGCACATAGTGCCTTACGCAGTGAATTCACATGTACAAATGCACTGCTCTGTCTGGGTAAATCTAGTTTCCTTGGAATCATCTACTACCACAAAGGATCTAATGCTTTCTGCCTCATCTTCCAGGATAATCACTGAGTCTTGAGAAGAAGTGTGATATAGATGTCCCACTTTTAGCTGAACACTTCTGAGTCTCTTTTCTCAGCACCTTGCATGATGCATGGGCCTCTGTGTTAATCACCATAGACTACAAAAAGAATCTTCTCTCATGAAGGTTGACAGATACAGTAATGCCTCAGCATAAAGAAAAGAGCTTAGGGGCAGTACATTATTATGTCCATTTAAGAGAATAATATTATTAGACTCTTCCCAAGGAATGAACCAGCCCTATTTATCTTGAGATCAGTAGTCATCTTCTTACAAGACCAAAATAAGTTTGATTCTTTTTATTATAAAACTCAATTCTCAGTTAGCAGGAATTCGACTTGTTCCACACCCTGACCATATCTTGACCTCCACTCTTTTCCAAACAACAAGATATTCTCCTAAGTAATCTTAAACTGCCATCTGCTTCTGTATTTTACTTGTCAGGTTCCTATGTTGACAGATTCCTTCTCGAAACGCCCAGTTTATGGTTCCCCTCGCCCCCAAAAAAAGAAGCCTAGTGACTTAACTCATGGATATTCTCCTAAGCCCCACATTAGGAGAGACAGAGTCTGGACCGGTTTCTCTCTCTCTCTCTCTCTCTCTCTCTCTCTCTCTCTCTCTCTCTCTCTGTGTGTGTGTGTGTGTGTGTGCGTGTGTGTGTGTGTGTGTGTGTGTGTGTGTGTGTGTGTGCGTGCACAAATTATAACTTTCCTAATTCAATCCAAATTTCAGTTGGCTATTTTTACTCTCATTTGGTGGTATTACACAGGTTCTATGTACTCTCTAGCCACATATTCTTGTCCCTGATAATGGTTCAAGGCATGGGTTCCATCTAGTGAAGTAGTCCCACAATTGTTAATAAAATGGTTAGAACTCCCATGATGTGAAGGAACTATTATAACAAGCTTGTTGTTATTATAGCTCTCCAGGTTCATACCTGTGTAACATTTATTACTAGTTCTAGCACTGTGAAAACTCTATAGTACGGGTGAAGCTTCCAGGTAACTACCATTTTTTTCCTTTTTTACTATGTTTTCTATGATTCAAGTATATGATACCTTAGCCAAAAGTGTCTTACTGTCTAGGGATCACAGACCCCTAAACATGACAGGATATTGATATTGCTCTTAGTTTTCTTCAATTTATTTATAATGTTTCAAATGTCAACTGGTCTGAGCAGAGGAACATATTCAGCTGAATCTGAGAAGAATAAAGAATCAGGAGAAAAAATCAATATGTTATCACAATTAGCATTGGAGATCATTAGAACACTTATTACAATGTAATAGGAAATAAGTGTATAATGATGGCATAAAAGTATTCTGGAAACTGTCCAAACATGAACATTGTCATGAAACAAACTTTAATTTTTTTTAATTCAACTATAATTACATCATTTCCCCCTTTCACATCTTTCATCAATCACTTCCCATGTATTCCTCTCAATCTCTCTAAATTCATATTTACATTTATTTAACTGTTTACACACATATACACACTCACACACTTGATAGTGCTGTTAGAAAAATAGGATATCTGGTAGGATTAAATATCACAGAAAACACAAAAGAATAAAAATAGACAAAGTAAACCAACAGAAATGGCAAGAAAAGGACAATATTGATGAATGATAGCTATTGGGGAATTATTGAGTGTCTCTATTGAAAATGTTTCTGGGAGAATAGTTTAGTTCTTATTAGTCTCCAGTAGAATGATATGGCAGAAGGCAGTGTGCAGGACAGCACACCAGTGTAGTAGAGTATGAGGAAATTCTCCCAAACCATATTGTATTCCTGTGGGAGAAAGTGTCTGAACTCTCTTAAGTAGTGTGAGATCCCCTAGAAGCAGCAGGCAGCAGCAGCCCTAATTCAGTACCAAACTGAACCAACAGCCTGGTACTTTTTAAATCCAAAAAGTGTTTAGAGGCAGAGTGGATACCAGAAAGGCCTGCAGATGCCTAGTCTGGTGTAAACACAGTCAGTCAGCTCAGTCTGTGCTCTCAAAGCCCTGAAAGACATTCTTGAACCTACTCCAGTCTTCTATGTTGTTCTTCTGTAAATATTATATTCACTTTGTTCGTATTTTATTGTAAACTTTTGCTGTAAACAGTGTACACTTCGTGAGTGGGGAGAGATTAAAGAGTTTCCTCCATGGTAAGGAACACTTGCTGCTGTTTCAGAGGACATGGATTTTGTTTCCAGCACCCATATCATGGCTCAGAGATGATAGATAGATAGACAGATATAGATACATAGATATATGGATAAATAGATAGATATAAAATTTTTGCAGGAAAAACACACATGCACACAAATAAGATAGGCATATAAAAGTGTTTCTATCCCAGATTTCCATTACCAGGCAAGAGCACTTACTCAGTCCTCACTTTTTTGATGACACTAGTGCTTAGATGCAATACAAAGTACTCAACGGGTGTCCTGTCCCTGCTGGATGGTGTGTTAATTGAGCAGATCCAGACTCCATAATAACCAGCACTGTAGGAGAGTCAGTCTGCATTGAGGTCTGTGACTCTGTGACTTCATCTCCTTTCTGAATGACAACTTTCATTTCACCTACAATGACAATGACAGTTCATGCTTTGGCAGACAAAATCATTTATGATTGTTTTTCCAGTTGCTAATTAACAAAGATACTTAAAAGTTTCTTTTGAATATTCCCAAAGGTACAAATTGTTTTAAGGAGGCACTGAGTTTTTATGTTCCATTAAGGCTAGGCAAGTCTCCTGTTAAAGGGGCCAGAAACTTTGAAGTCAGATTAACGAGTTGCTTAGAGAAGTTTCCATGTCCCATTGTATACAGGCTTCTCTGACTTATTCCAACACAAATCAACTTACAATCATAGCTTTTTAAGCACAGTCTTAGCTGACTGGGTTAGTACCACACTAGGCATCTGCAGGTCTTTTCAGTATCCACTCTGCCCCTAACACTTTTTGGATTTAAAAAGTCATGTACCCTTTGTGTTTCTAGTTCTTAAAAAAAATACCACTAAATCTTTGAAGTATTGGAACATTTACTACTTAAATATTTCTTGGCGTATTACATATTAACAAGTGTGTTTTAGTCAAGTCCACCCCCATTACCCTCTTATCCCCAACCACTATTCCCTCCAAATTTTATGTATTCCTTCATAAAAAGACAACCAAACAAACCACTGAGTATATTTAATAATACTAGCATGTGCCTAGCATAGTGGCATCTATGGAATCTTTAGGATCCTCTCAATGATCAAATCCTTAAAGAAATCTCAAACTTCTTTTCCATGAAGCCATCTGTATCCACTAGCTCCTCAGCTATGAATAGTGTCTCCTGGCCACCTCCACTCTGCTAGGATCTTGAGAAGGTTTTTTTTGTTCTGTTTTGTTTTGTTTTGTTGTACATACTGTACTAACAAGTAAATTCAGGTGTGAATGTTCCTTGTTCTGTCTGCACAAAACCTGTTTTAACAGAATCATCTCCCACCATTTGCTCTTACACACTTTCTGCCTATTTACCTGGGATCTCCACATTCTCTTACTCTCAGTACCTTGAATAATTGTGGGTCTTTGTTTTAATCACCACTGACTGCAACAAAGAAGCTCTTCTGATGAGGGTGAAGGGATAGACTAATCTCACAGAATGAATATAAGAGCTCATGGGGCAGTGTATTACTGTGTTCATTTAGTAGAATAATAGCATTCAAGTTTTCCCTGGGGTCCACTTACATTTCTAGTCACATATTCTTGCTCCAGATAATGGGGCCTGGCATGGGTTCTGTTGAGTGATGTTGGTCATGGGTGTCACTATAAAGAGAAAAGCTCACCAAGATACTAAGCCTTCACTATCTGAAGGAGCAGAGGGGTTCAGCCTCCTTGGAAAAGATGGACACCAAGCTAGTTCACTCCAGCTACTTTACTCAAACACCATACAAGGTTAATTGGGTCTGGGAAAGGTTCCAACTACCAATGCTATCTTGCCCTTGCAGCCTGCAAGAGGAGACAACCTACATGACCCTCAGTCCCTTTTTTACCATGACCAGCCATAATCAAAAGTAAGAACTCCAGGTTTGCCAGGAGTGTCTTAGGATCAAGGTTGGTGCTCCTGTGAGCACTCCCATAGCAGCAAGTGCAAATCCTCTAAAGAGTCAATATTTCTTCATGGTTCAAACAGTCTCAAAGCAATTTCTCAGCCTTTAGTGCAGCTGTAAAGTCTCATGTAGCAAAGGCCTTCTTGAGACATTTCACCCAAAGCTAGAACCAAAGGCTTTATTATACATTTCACTCATAATCAGATTTAAAGGCTGTATTATAGATCTTACTACAGGTTTCCATCTTGTGAAGTAGGAGATCAAGTCTTGTTGTTTACTACAATGACAATCATGACACTATTGCACCATGGTTTTTTTGTATAGGTCTCTGGGTTCATACCTGTATACCATTTATGATTATTTCTAGCACTGTGAAACTATGCAGTAGGGTTGAATCCTCCAGCTTGATATCTTCATGTCCTATGATTCAAGTATATGGTATTTTCTCCAGTAGAGGCTTACCACATTGGGACTGTAGACCACTAAACATTTCAGGTTACTTATATTGTTCTTGGTTGTCCTCAATTTGTTTCCTAACTTTCAAACACCTAACCTGCTCTGCTTCAGAAAACTCCACAGAGAAACAAAATCAGTCAAAATGAGAAGACTATCCAATGAAATAGGAATAAAAAACATTCTCTCATAATTACCATAGGACTTCATTAGAATATTTAGTGTAGTGTAATAAAAATTAATTTTATAATGATGTAATGAAGATATTCTGGGAAACAAAAAATATAGAACAGGTCATGAACCAAATGTTAATTTTTAAAATATACTCTACTTTTTAAAATGTAACTGTAATTACATCATTTCCCCTTCTTTTTCTTCCATCCCTTACTATATACACTCCTCATTCATTCAAAAATTCATGATCCCTCTTTCTGCAATTGTTGTTAGAGTACACACATGCCCATATATATATATATATATATATATATATGTATGTATGTATGTATTTACTAACAGTTCTATAGTATAAATATAACCTGCTTAGTCCATATAGGCTTGTCCCAGGGGAAGGCTATTTGTCCCAGTCTTGGAATTCCTTGGTTGTCTGTAGTTCTTTCTCTGTGGTTAAGGCTTCATGCTAATCATTCCTTCCATGTTAGCATGCATATCAATATCATCCTTGTTCAGATCTTGTTAGGTAAGCCACATTGATGAGACATCATGGGTGTAGCCTGTCTGACATTTGTAGGAGATGAATTCTCACAGGAAACTTCATGTTTCTCTGACTCTTGAAAATCTTTCCAATGTCTCTTCTGTTATGAACCCTGAGCCTTATGTGCAGTTTTGTTTAGGTATACCAGTTGCTGCTAAGCACCAGGTCTCATGTGCTCAGCACTTTGGTCAGGTGTAGTTCTCTGTAATGATCTTCTCATTTGCAATCCAAATTTCTCTGATGGGAGGTAAGAACTATTCTTATCCATGGAATAAGGATAAATATTCAAAATTCAATTATAAATGATACTGATTAAGTAAAGTAGCAGGAAGGAGCAAATTCCCTGCTAAAATCCATGACATCACTACTTCTGGGTAGTTGACTGGCACCAGGCATGTTTTCCCTCCCTAAAACAGATATGTTTCTAATTTTTTACATGCAAACATTATCCTGAAAAAAAATCAAAGAATATCAATTATATTTTGTTATATTATATTATATATTAAATACATGCTCAGTTAAATATATTCCTTTATGAAAAGCCTTACTGTGACACTGTTTTATGTACAATGAACATTCACAATGAAATAATATGACAATAAAACAATAAGATAAAATGATGTGTGATATCTTTTCCTAGCAATTCTCCAATCAAAAAGGAGTATGCATTCACTTGTTTGTTTGCATCCCTTTTCTTATAATCAAAAGAACTTTGTCCAGATAGATAGATGATAGATGATAGATAGATAGATAGATAGATAGATAGATAGATAGATAGATAGACGGATAACATATTTTAGTTTTAATCACTAACTAGACAAGGTTATGTTACTTGTAGAGATATTGATGCAAACAGGGAAGTATATTAAGTGAATAAAGCTACTCATAGAAAAAAAGTTATGGGCTTGGTGTGGAGGTGCACACTGTTAACCTCAGCACTCAAGAGGCAAACTAATCAGATCCATGAGTTCTAGGACAGCTTGATTTATGTAGAGATTTCCGTAACAGCCTGACATATGTTGAAAACCCTGTCTCAATAACAGAAATAAAATGGAATAAAGAAAAGGAAACAAAAAAGGCCTTCAAAATAGTTTGTCTTGTTTAAAATTCATAACGAAATAAAATTATGGATATATATATATATATATATATATATATATATATATGTAGCCTAAAAACAAAAACTTTCCAAGGGGACAATAGGGAAAAAAAGGATTCGGAAAAGGGAAGGTACAGAATATGTGGAAAATATTCTCAGTTAAATACATTCTTGAATGAAAAGCCCCATTGTGACACTGTTTCCTGTATATGAACATTCACAATGAGAATCAAAACAATAAGATAAAGTGGTGTTTTATATCTCATCCTAGCCATACCCCACAAGGGCTTCCCTGTCATTCTCTCAATTTCCTGCTGTAAAAACAACTTTTGCCTTGGTTCTTCCACCACTTTTGTTATTTTTGAAATGTTGATGCTAAGTCTGGAGCTGTAGCTCAGATGGCAGACCTTAACATACATATAGGCCTGGGACTGATTCTCACACCTCATAAACAGGACATGGAGACACATTTTTGTAGTCCTATAACATTCAAGATGGAGGCAAGATTTTCAATAACATGCTTTGGTACATAGCAAGCTCCAGGTCAGCCTGGGCTATATGAGATGCTGTCACCAAAAAGGATAAGAAAGGAAGGAAAAGGAAAAGAGAAGAATCTATTTTTGAGATTATATTTCCTATTTTTTAAAGCTCTGTTTTAAGTAGAGTTCCTATCATTACCTCTAACTTGGAAGTTATTCAAAATTTTAACAATGAACTCTGAATTTTTTTCTGCTTCTTCTTTCTAAAATCACCTATTTTATATTACTACTGAAGTATATTTTTTCTGTTACCCACATAGTTTGAAGGTTATTATCTAATGTTTTTCATCTTATTACACATAGATAGTAATGGTAACCTTCTGTCTGCACAGTCTTTCAGAATCAAAAGAAGTAGGTATAGCTCCAGAAGCTTTTGATTTTTTTCTGTCCTCTTAGTTCACTCTCGTCATCATTTTAACTGTCTTGTGCAACCAAAGCAATGTCAGACTTTTTCTCATTTTAATTTGAAGTATTGAAAATTGATGGGGTAATGTTAAGCATTCTAAATGTTAACTGGTCCTGTTTTTTGTCTTTTACTTAATTGACTCTGATTGGTTAAATAAATGCTGAGGCCTGAGATTGGGCAAAGACAGAGAAAGGTGGGACTTCCTGAGATTAGAACAGGAACCCTGTGCTTTAGACAGAGGATTAAAGCATTCCAGCCAGGAGCAGCAGGAAGAAGGGGGCACACACAATAGGTTAGAAAAAAGAACCTCATTTCACATGGCCAGGAACTTGGGCATATTGTGGAGAACGGCAGTCCAAGGGGATGTATGTATGGGGTCATATTTGGGTAATAGAATTAAGAGCTAGCTTAGATGGGCTAGGATTGCAACATTCAGGCCAAGGCTTGTCAAAATCCACGTGGTGTCAGTGTGCACTCATTGATAATGGATGGATAAGGATTAGCCGCTGAATCAATTAAGTATAATATAAAAATTGGTAAACAATTTAATTAATTATTTCTACAAATGGTGCCAAATGTAATTTAATTAATTTTTTTTTTTTTACAGAAAATTGATACCAGGGTCTTGTTAACACTTGACAAGAACTACTACTAAGCAACAGTATAATGCTTTTAAATTATCCAAAGCCCTGAGTGCTGAGTACTGTTACTTAACTTTTTAATTATTATTAAGTATTTATTCATTAACAGTATTCACTGATAACAAATACAATTTCTTAACTATTAACCCTAAAATTCTTACAACCCCTTTAACTTAACCATTAAACCTATTGATAATTATTTTCCTAACCTTTTAGAAGGACACAGTCTCTGGGGCAGGTCCTCAGTCTTCAGGAACACAGTCACTGTGGTAGATTCTTTAATGCACTTAGCAGCCCTTTTTCTGGATCTCTGATGTAGATTCGTCAGGGTAAGTTGGCTATCAGAGTCTTACCTTAAATAAGGCTTAAGGCTTTCTTCTCTCTGGGAGACCCCAGCCCCTTTGCATTGGCAAATCTGCCGCTGTGCCTCAGAGTCCTTAAAGCCAGCCACAGTTTCCTTTAGGCCACTGTTCGGACAGGTCAAACCCCTCTAGGCAAAAGTTGAGCCACAGGGTTTAGTCCTTGGCCTTTTGCTGTCTTGCTGAGGCTTTCTTTGCTCACCAGCTTCTTTCTGCCTCAGGGAAATCCTGCCATCAGTTCAACAGCACTTTCTCCAGCAGAACTCTCTGAGCTCTCTAGCATGGGGGGGCCTCTGGCTCCATCCTTAAATAGGATCTCTCCTTGTTCCACCTGTTTCAGCTTAATTTGAGCTCTGCCCACTTAGCAGCTGAAAACTATGCCAGGCCAGATACTTTGTTTCTTAGTCCATTAAGTCTTTCCTGTTTTTCCTGGCTTCAACCTTGTTTTTCAGTCCATTAAGTCTTTCCTGTTTTTCCGGCCTTCATCCTTGTTTTTCAGTCCATTAAGTCTCCTGTTTGTTTCCTGTTTTCACCTGACTTCATCCTTGTTTTTCCACAAGCTGATAAGCTAATTGCTCACATCCAAGTTGATCTTCATGCCCTGAATTGAGAGACTGTATCAGAAACCCCTATATATTTTCTAAATCTAATTTAATTATTCTAACTCCCTACAGAGTGATACTTAGAGACCCTGGATTTTAGAAGGTACACTCTAGTAGTCAGAACTTGGAGCATTTAGGATGTACATTTCAATTAGGATACTGGCCACTTCCTCTCTCCACTGTTTGAACCCTAGAAGGCATGAAGTGAGATGGTTTTCTCTTCTCCCACCATGTACTGTCTCAGAACATATCCAGAAGTCAATGGGTCTGTAGGATTGTAAAAATTAATGAATACATGGCCTTCTCCTCTGTGGTGAAACCCTGACCTCACTTCTTCAGGAGACATTCCACAGAACTCAGTCCTTGAAAATATCAAAGCTTCTGCAGATATCTTGAGATTTTTGAAGATGCCCAATCTATCTCTTATATTTAGATAAGCAAATGTTGCTTGTCTCTTACCAACTTGATTTCTGAGTAGCTTCGAAAATAACTGTGATAGATTGTCATAGTAACTGACAAAATTACACGCTTGCATGACTATTAGTTTCCATTTCTTAATTTTCCTAAACAGTTTACAACGGTTGGTAACAAGAGGCCAAAACTTTACATTTCATTTTTAAGCATTACTAGTTACAATACCTTTGAGAAACATTACCCTTAATTTTGTATCAATATACGAAGATCAATACCAATGTGGCCAAATATAATCTTAATTTTGTATCAATATACAAAGATCAATACCTATGTAGCCCAATACAATCTTAATTTTGCATCAATATACAAGGGTCAATACCATTGTGGCCAAATATAATCTTAATTTTGTATCAATATACAAACATCAATACTGATGTAGTCCAATACAATCTTAATTTTGCATTAATATACAATGATCAATACCAATTTAGCCAAATATAATATTAATTTTGTATCAATATACAAAGGTATAAGGCCATATTCAATAATCTGTCCTTTTTTCTAGATCTTTCCTATACTATGTCTATGTCCCATTTTTTTCTCGTTTGTTCACTCCTACATAGGAGAGAAAGAAGGATACAGAAAAGAAAAAGAGAGAAGTCCCTGGGTCTAACCTCCAAAACCCATTTAATAAGACCATTTAACAGCTTATAGTCTTTTCCCCTAAATAACAAAATTTTCTATTATCTATCAAATAACCAAAGGGGGGGATCACCCTCCCCACCTTCTGGGGATGGGACGTTGTTCCCTTAAAATGACTTCCTGCTGATTTGGGACGTAGTAAACCTGTTTGGGGCCCAAATAAGAATGGAAAAATGGTTTAAAATGTTAAAAGAATCATTTGATGTTCAGTCCTTTTGTGCTCAGCCATTTAGATGTCCTAAGAAGTTCGTAGACAGAAGCTGATCTTCAGGGCTTTACTGAAGTTCTCGCTGGAGCAGTCTATGGAGCTGAACGATCTTAGCGATTTTGAGTTGCTGTGGTTGTAGACTTTTGAGGAAACAGCTATTGAGGAAATCTGCAAGGCTGGATCATCTGGGCCACTCGTCTTCTTTGGTGTCTGATCTGTTTTCTGCTGAGGTTTCTGTTGTCCAGTTGTCCCTGGATTCCTTGAATGGATGCTTTAAATCTCCTGAAAGATAAGAACAGAGCCCTGCCCTAATACTAATTCTGGGAAAATTACCTTTTTTTTTTGGTGGGGGGGTCAGGTAATATTTTTCCTGGAGCAAATTTGGTTTTTTGACAATATACAAAGTATTACCTTTTAATCCGGATTAAAGAAGAAACTATTTTTATATTTTGGAGCTAAACAAACCTTTAGTGTATATATTTTGAGATCTCAAAGGACAATTTGTTTGAATTTCAGCATGCCTTTTGTAAGAAGCTTTTAAACTTAAATCCTTCCAGATCCTATGTGCCTGTCTCTGCATTCTAAGTATTGGGATCAAAGACATGTGGTTCCCAACTGATGGGATTAAAGGCAAGAGATCTGCAGAATATGGAATTCAAAGATGTTTTCTTAACAAGATTTTTTGATATCGAGACATGTCAGCTCCTGACAGCACCACCTATTCTACTCCAACTAGAAGATGAGCATTGAAGAATCTCCAGTGGGAGATGGTTGAATTGGTGGTAAGCCTTTCTCTTGGCAATAAAAATGCTTTGCTTCAACTGTAGACAGACTGCTGTCCAAAAAGGACAAAACTTGGAAGCAGGTAAGTCCACAGCCTAGCTCTGCCAAGACAGGGTATGTAAGTCCTTCATAATTCCTGCTCTATAATCAATGTCTGTCAGAGAAACTGGGCCAAATGGCTGAAGATTGATGCTGTAATGTATGGAGAGAAAATGGGAACTGTCCAAGCAGCCACTGGTATGTCATTTCTAAGTTTTGGAAGCTGCGGGCCCTGCACTTCCTAGATAATCAGATATATTTATCCCTCTCAGGTCTCTGCTGAGGTGGTTGAAGAATAGATAGATAGAGTCTCATAGTTAAATTTGAGTTGTTTAGGAATCAAGAGGGTGTTCTGGATCTAAGAAGATGTTTTTAAATTTGTGATGCAAGTTAGTATGAAAGCTGAGTTAGATATAGAACTTTAAACTCATGGAGATGGTTAGATAGTAGAATGTTAAAGTGAGGTGCCAAATACATATGGACTAGACATTGGGAATATATGCTAAGCCATATAACTCTCATAATTGTGGCCTATTTATTTCTGTTGTTTTATATTGTATTTATAGTTATAAGAGAAAGAACCATTTGTTGGACTGAAATGGAGAGCTGTTGGTGGGGGAGAAATACCTTAAAGTAAAAAAAAAAAAGGGTAGAGGATGGGGGATTGAAGGGGAGGAGGGTGAAAGGGTGGGACTGAATGGGGGAGTAGGGAGGGGATTGTGATTGAGATGTAACTTGAAGAAATAAAAAAATAAATTATTTTTTAAAAAAAGAAAATATCAAAGCTTTCATAGATGGCTGGTTTTTTCACACTCCCCTTGGATCCCTCATCTGTACTCCCCACTTGTGTCACCACCTAACTTAACATACTCTTTGTTCCTTTATCCTCACCTGTGGCTGTTGCCTGGAAGGCTAAAAATAGCTACTCCTTGGTGCCCACACCTTTTTGTAGCTGCTTGTGTATTTAAAGGGCCTGAGAACTGTTTTACAGGGTTCACTCCTCTACGGGGGAAGTCAAACCCTGGTGCGTCATCTTAAATAAACCTCTTGTGTATTACAGCGAATCTGAGACTTTGGTGGTCTCTGGGCGTCAGGCCCTCGGGGAGCCCCCTAGGGTTCAACAGGTCAAATTCCTGTCTATTGCAAATTTTAATACATATATTACAACTCAGCATAAATGTGACCATTTTATTTCTGGCAGTATAATTTTAATCATAGTTATTCTAATTAACAGAACTTGTTTTTAGCCTCTTTCAATGTTTTTAATTCTCTTCTTTATAAGATCACAGCATTGTAGAGTTGAAAAGTCTGATTTAGAAACATACATAGGTCCCTCCCTACCTTGCTCCTTGCTATTAGTGCCAGGCAGGACAGCTGAACTGATGGCCATAAGAGTCATAGACCTGGTCCTGATCCTCACTGGCTGCAGGACTTATGAAAGAAGTCTCTACAACTTGCCTTGCAAAGTAGAACTGACCCTTGTGGCTAAGGCATCACCCTAGCATGGGTGATAACTCACAAAATCTAAAAACTTGAAGGATACTGCCAAACCTTCAGGCTGCTCAACAGTTTAGAGAGTGTCCTTTCTAAGTAACTCAGTTATTCTAAACCTCTTCAGTTCATCTTTGTTCATTCTGTTTTCCTGTAGGCAAATTGTCTGGTTTCAAGGGCCTTCTTGGCAGCATGATCTTTCTGATAGAAACTCTCATGGTTTTATTGCTTGCTCTGGAAGGAAGGGAGCTAATAAATCCAGTTACCAGGGACTTTCTGAAGCTGTTTTGAATTGTTTACTTTCCTGTTTGTAGTTGTGATGGGGTGGTGTTAAGCATTCTAAATATTAATTGGTCCTGTTTGCTGTCTGTTACTTACTTGACTCTGACTGGTTAAATAAATGCTGAGGTCTATAGATTGGGCAAAGACAGAGGTAGGCAGGACTAAGGTGTGTGGGCTTATTGAGAGACAGAGAGAATCTTGGGAAGAAGAAGGCTGAAGAAGAAGCAAGGAGAAAACAAGGAGGACACGCCATGGAGTAAATTAAAGAAGATCCTTCCATGTAGCCTGAAACATCGTCTTAGAGTAGAGAATAATAATCCAAAGGTACGTATGTATATAAGAGGTTATGTGTGGGCAATAGAATTATGAGCTAGCTAAGATGGGCTAGGATTGTGCAACTGAGGCCTAGGCTTGTTGTAATCCATCTGGTGTCTGTGTGTATTCATTTTTAATGGTAGGTTAAGGATTAGCACTGCCAAAACAATTAAAGGTAATATAAATAGTAGTGAATAGTTTAATTAGCCATATTTTTGCAACATAGTTGCATGAATGAAAATGGCCCTCAAAGGTTCAAGGAAGTGGAACTACTAGGAGATATTGTCTTGTTGGAATAGGTGTGAACTTGGAGGAATTGTGACACTGAGAGTGAGACTTGAGGATTAGATGTATGCTGTCACCAGTGTCTGTTATTTCCTAATAGAAACTAAATTCTGAACCTTGTGAGGCATGCAACAAGTCTAGTGAAACTGGTGTTGGACTAACTCTATCTTTAAGAAATCTTTTTTGATTCATTCATTCAGTAGTAGTAATCGTAGAACTAGTGATATCATTATTATTCTCCTCCTTCATTGTATCTATCTTAAGGCTTGATCCTAAACAAGATGCACTTCAACACTCATGTCTCCTGTAACCACAGCTTTATTAATCTCTGTTAAACACAATGTATGTCTACAACACACAGCTTCAAGGTCTTCTAAAATCCATGTAACAATTCTCCCTTCTTCCAGAATGGAATCCCATGATGTCATAAGTGCACCATTCAGAAATCATAACCAAACATCACCATGATAGTTAGACACCTTGGAAATCTCCCTGACTAAACAAGACACAAGTAGGAGTCACAGACATAAAGCATCACCAGGAAGCTTAAGAGAGACACCATGTTTCTGGCATTCTCAATATTAGCTAGGAGACCCAAATACCAAGGAAATTAAAACTCAGGCAGATCCCTGAGCTCAAACTCTTGTAGCACTCATGAGACCCTCTCTGACTTCAAGAACTCTGTGGGATTATTGTTTATTTTGAGATCAAATCTTGGGAAAACAATTCTGCATCCCCTGGCCTGCCATCATTACTGATCATTGTCAGTAGCACTTGGGAACTTTACAGTGCAGAGGCTCCTCTGCTGATAATTGCTTGTCCCCATACAGATGCTGTCAGTGAACTTATAAGGAAAATGGTGATCACTTCCAACTAAGGTGAGATCATTCAGTTCCAAACATATATAACAGGTTCTATTCCACATCGGCACACAGCAAACAAGCATGCACTGTCTTGATAGCAAGCTCTCAAAAGTAAGTATTTGGTGGAGTTAACAGTGTAACTTATGTTACATAATTATAAGTCTAATGTCATATATAACTAGATTGTGGAAATTACAATTTTTTACTTTGTATTATTCAATCTTAAATCAGTGTTTTGATAGCTACACCTTTGGTTTCTTTACAACTGAAGTTAGTGAGTGTGTTCAAATGTGGAGTGTGTATGTGTGTGTGTGTGTGTGTGTGTGTGTGTGTGGTTTATTGTGTGAATTGTGTTTTTCACACATTTGCCTAAGCTTTAATATTCTTTCTGAACAGCTTCAACTGATGCTCTGATCCGTGCTCTGGTGGCCATGTATGGCTTTCATATAGATTTGTTAAATCAGATATTGTCTGTTTGCTTACTGTTAACAGAACTGCATCCCTGATTGCAAAAAAAGGTTCTAGGCTGTGCACATTTCTGGCAGCTGTTCTAATTCATTCATAAAGATAACCAATAGAATGGTCAAGATCACAATCATAATACCAATGTCAAAATTATGATATAACTATATATGAAAAATGACACTCTACTGTGTACCCAGCTTGCATCCCCCGCATGTGAATACATTTCTGTCCCAGAGAAGGTTTGATTTTGTTCAAGTACTTGCAAGAAACATTAATCACATAAACAAAACTGTAAGTCTGAGTGTCTTATAAAATATGTTCAAATAAGTCTTTGTGACTTAAATATAGTACTATGATCATGGACACACAGAGAGAGGGAAGATGGAGGAAGGCATGAACAGATAGACAACCATGGAAGAGAGAAATGCAAGATCAACATCCTTTATAACATCCCTATAATACCACTATCTTACTTCCTGTACAATAAAAGAACAGCAGATTTCTTAACTTTTTGTTACAATACCACTGGAAATTGTCCTCATTTATTCAAGACTGAGGACATCATCATCACTCCACCCACACTGAGATTTCATAGATATTACATAGACAAGTCATGAGACAGATGAGAAAGAAGACAAGCTCTCCAAAGCTAAATAGTCACCTGTGCCTGAATGGGAGGTGCTGGTGTATGTTTCAGCTTTTGATTTTATTTTCTTTTATTCTAAGTTCTAAGAGTAGTATGTGTGCCCAAGGGAGTCTACAATTGTATTTTTACTATTTATGTTATTTTAAAAGAAATGTAACATTTATGTATAGGCCAAGAAACCTTTTGCAAATCCACATGTTAGGAAGAAAATGGCTGCATAAAGTCAGAGGTGGTGAATGGTTATTTGGAAGTGTATGTAGGTTCCCGTTCTTTTCAGAAGCTCATAGCATTGATAGCACTCATTCCCTTTACTCTCCACAGACTTCTGAGATCAGCAGGAATTCTGAGTCTTCCACCTGTGAATATCTGCACTGAATTATGAGCAGAATGAGTCAAGACCACACCTTCAAGACTGAAGGTTTGTGTTCTGAAACAGGTTTTCTAACAAACATTAAAATTCCATCCAGAAGCAGCTGTCTTTATTCATCTTCATTTCAGAGATGACCCCCGTAATGTCCATCACTCTTTCCCACCCTCTCATTTTACTTTTCTGCTTTATTTCTGTCAAATGACTTCATTTTCCTCTGTGATCTTTACTTTACCTTTAAGTAGTCTATGAACTTTAAGAGTGATGGAAGGCATAGCACACACTCTGAACATTCCTTGTAACAACCAAGAAAGTGCTCTGATCTGCTATACTATATTATACTGTACTGTACTATACCATACTATACCATATCATACCATACCATACCGTACCATAATATACCATACCATACCGTACCATAACATACCATACCATACCATACCATACCATACCATTCCATACCATACCATATCATACCATACCATACTGCTTACCATACCATACCATACCATACCATACTGTTTACCATACCATACCATACCATACCATACCATACCATACCATACTGCTTACCATACCATAGGTCTTCTGGGCTGATCAGCATCTCTCAGTTGAATGCTTCCTTATCAAGGGTCTGGAGCTTCCAAATTTCTTGAGAAAATGTTTTAGTAACTCCTTGAACAAGTCTCACTTTTGTTCATCTTCATATCTTGCAACATTTTGGAAAGGGATGATATTTAGAAGTTACTCTCTCTGTACTAGACATACAGCTTTCAAATTTTTCTATTTTTAGTCTGCTTTACTGAAGATAAATAGAAGTAGATATTTTTAATAAATATATATTCAATATGTGTTAATTGTTCTTTGAGTTATTTAGTTTCATATGCTTACATTTTCCTTAGGATTATTCTCAAAAGTTTTGTTCACCAAATTCATGAACAGTATCTTACAAATTATTAACTACTGAAAATTGAAAGTATGACTTGGGCACCTGTTTACCATTTCTCATTAAGAATTGTTGCTTTCAGGTGTACCTGTGTGTTGTAAAATTACTTGAATTATTTTTGGTAATTTTATATACGTGAAAACTGCAAGAGTTGATTCACTAGTTTTTCATTCACATTTTAACGTTGTTCATTTTTTTTCTAAGAGGATAAAGATTCTAGAGAATTATCTGGATATTTTATTAGTTAAAAGAAATACATCATTTCACTCTGTGTCTCTTCTTTTTATACCCTTCCAACCACTACAACTTTGTACGTATATTTACAAGTTGAAACTTTAATGCAAGAAAGAAATATTGGTTGCATAATTACTTCATCTTTCACCTTCCACGTAGCATATCTGCTATGGAGGAATTGATGCCATTGTAAAAAATCTTCCCTCTCCCCTGAAGGCAATTCTTCAGCTATGAAGCACTGTGCTCCACAGTGAGTAGACTGAAGGTACCTAAAATACCAGTCTTCACTGAGTTGAGTCTGTATACACAAGAAATATTCAATAACTATTTAAAGTGAGAAAATATAGAATAGATGCTGAGAGATATATGATGGTCATATGGTTTTTGTCATTTGTTTAACTGATCATTTTTCTGACTCTATTAAAATCAGAATCCTCTTGGTGATGATGAGATGTATCTGCAAGTATGAATATGGGGATTATTTTCCTCACACAGACAATCATTGGCATCATGGGAAATTCC
>CAJQZJ010032290.1:1945684-1975724 GCA_907164525.1 Lophiomys imhausi
GAGGCATCCCAAACACCCCCACCTACAAGGGTGGACTCTGAGATTCTTGATCAAATCCATTTACTATCCAACATAGTGCCACTTGTCGTCTCGCAAAGTCAGAGTCCTCTTTTAAGACATTCCATAACAGGGGCTAGACAGATTGATCAGCCATTAAGAGCACTGACTGCTCTTCCAAAGGACCTAAGGGTTCAAATCCCAGCCCCCACTTGGTAGTTCATATCTGGGTGTAATTACCATCCCAGCACTCAGGAGGCAGAGACGGGTGGATCTTTATGAGTTCAAAGCTAACCTTGACTACCAAGTGAGTCCAGGACAGCCATAGATACACAGAGAAACCCTGTCTTGAAAAAGAAAAAAAAAATCCATAAAATATAGTAATGAAAATTGTCTTGAAAATTATCTTACAGTCTTACAGTCACAAATATGACCAGATTATACAAAATGCACCCCACCTTGGTTGTTTTCCTTCTATCTGGCATTCTGCAGTTTTCTCAAGTGTTTTTCTACTTATAAAGAATTCTAAATCATTTCACAAAATAGAATTCCACATAACAGTGCAGAGGAAGTCAATAATACATTCCCAAAATCATATGGAGCAAAGAGAACCTCAAAGTTTACAATAGTTCCTGATGTAGAACTCTGTTTATAAAAGCTACAAACAAGAAAAATGTGCTCTAAGCTCTAAATTGTTATGAATAATCCGTTTCCTTAAAAAATGTAACAGGATCTGGTTTTGCTTAATTATTTCAAGGGAACTGTTAAGAATCTTACAGTGTTTTTGTTTGCTTTTGTTTTTGGTTTTTGTTTTTGCTATAGTTACTGCATGTCCAGTTGTGTTTCACCTGTAAAAACTTCCTGAGATGGAGGGTTATGATTTCTGTTTCATTATTAGACACAGTATATTTTATGAACCAATAGAAAGAATGAAAGAAAGAAAAAAGAAAGAAAGGAAAGAAGGAAGGAAGAAAAGAAGGGAAGGAGGGAGAGAGGGGGGAGGTAGGAAGGAAGGAACACGTAAGGAGATAGTTTGGCTTGTGTTTTGGATGAATGGCAGCTGGGGTCTATTCATAAAACTCATGTAATCATAGTTTGAGACAATGTTCCCCAAAAATACCATCCAATGTTTCTGAACAATGATGCAGACTGAGGTTTGGTTCACTAAAATTTAATCAGAAAACTGTCACAAACCTTTTTCATAATTTATATTTTTCCTACTCCTTTTCACAATCATACACATAGTAAATATGACATCCTTTATAAAGGGACAGACTTTCAAAGACAACAGGTGAAAACACAATGTCTTTGGAGGCTTTATTTGTTTTTGTTTGGTTTAGTTTTATTTTGTGATTTTTTGAGACATGCTCTCAGTGTAGAAATGACAATGGTTATGTAGTCCAGCTGACCTCAAACTCACAGAGGTCCTCCTGCTTCTGCCTCCCTAGTGAGTGGACTAATGGTGTGCAACTTCTTGGGAATGGTTAAAAGTTGAACATATGATGACAATAAATTAGGAACTATAAAATCATTTAGAATACATAGTGTACAACAGTGGACAAATAAACACCCAACATCTCTAGAAGTTTTTTATAGTATTTCTACTTGGAGCTATTTGCCTACTGAGAGGCCATGCTATGGCACTTAAGACTTCTTGAATGACAATGACTGAAAATTATCTCTACTACTTGCTTGATTATTAAGTATTTTAGAATACAGCTGCCTTCAATGTAGTGGAATAAAAAGCAATGAAAAGTAATTGACTAGTTTCCACTACAATGTGAGAGCACACCTATGCTAAGAATTATGAGGTCACTCTGACTAATCAGGAAATGGGTGTTTGGATTATAGCTATAGGATTCTGCACACAAAAGTGCATTGTGGTCTCATCCACTGAAATTCAATATCTTTAATGACATATATTCACTTTGTTTTATTTTATTAAGAATTAAATATCTAATATCTGCTTATGAGTGAGTAAAGACCACTTATGTCTTTTTGGATCTGTGTTAGTTCACTCAGGATGATCTCTTCTGGTTCCATCCATTTGCCTGCAAATTTCATATCCTTGTTTCTGATAGTGGAGTAGAATCCAATATGTACAGGATCATCATGGTACAATCCACAGAATCAAAGAAACTATGTATCAAGAAGGGATCAAGGAACAATGTTTGAATCCCTGTAAGTAGGGGAGAGAAAATAGGTGTCAGAAGTGCAGGGAGAGAGGGATCTTAACAAGAACCCAACATTACTGCCATCCCAGAAGCCTTCTCCAACAGACAATGGAAACAGATGCAGAAACCTAGAGCCAAACATTAGGCAAAAATCAGGGAGTCTTGAGGAAAAGTTAGGGGAAGGTTTGAGGAAGCTGGAGAGATCAAGTACATCACAAGAAGATACATATAGCCAATTAACTTGGACACAAGGAGTGCACAAAGAGACTGAACCACCAAGCAAAGAACTTGGAAGGACTGGTACTAGGCCCATTACATATATGAAGCTGATGGGCTGATTAGTCCTCAAGTGGATCCCCTCAATTGCAACGGGGTCTATCCCAGACTTAGATGATGTTGCCTCCATCTGTAGTTCATTTTTCTAACAGAGGTGTCTGTTCTTGCCTCACTGTAAGAAGATGCACTTAGTCCTGATGTGGTTTGATGTGTCAGAGTGAGTTGGTACTGGGGGAGGGTATGGGAGAAGTAGGTGGGAGGATAGAACAGGGAGGAGAGGAGTGAGGGGCAGAGGATTGGAATGTAAAACAAACAAAAGACATTCTTAAATAAAATGCTTTTAAAAGAATGAAAAGAAAGAAAACACTTCATTAAATTATGCTGACATTCAAAACTTTTAAAAAGTTAAATGTCTAATAGGCAAATATAATTGGTTAAAAGATTTATATTTATTGTATGCATATCAATATGTATCATTCAAATTCTACAGACTTTCTTACCTGATCATGTCTCATGGGGTAGACCAACACAGCACCTAAAGACCAATAATACCACTGCTGAGGACATAATGATTTGATTCGTCTCTTAGCAATGAACATAGTTATGTGCCAATCAGTGAACTAGACAACAAAAGCTGCCTCTCATGTGTCCAGCTCCCGTATTCATGCCTGACCATCTTCTATGATGTTTCAGTTCCTTATATTCCATGGCACATCAGTCAAAAATAACAACATGTCCCTAGTAATTCCTAAGAATTTGTCAGTCAGGGATTATTTGTTGTGTATTGACTCATATGTGCACATTTCCTCTCAAAAAGAGGTGTTAATTTCCATACCCCGATTTTTCTACTTCCAAAGTTCTCACATGACTACATTGGACAAATTTTCAGTACCTGTAAGAGCCACATTAATAGATACACACTTTTTCCTTGTTCTGATACTCCCCAGTGTATGCAGCTCAGAGAGAGTCTTCCCTAATTTTCACTGTATCCTGTGCTGGGGCATGATATAAACACCATATTCCATCTTAAATCGTTCCATTCCTACAAATTGCAGGTTAGACCTCATGGTTGTGTTCTACTGCTTTTTTGTCCTCTCTCATCTTAGCTCCTGAATGTTATAAGAAATAACAAATTAAAATTTTAAAAATTAAGTGTATAAGTGGCTAACTGTTGTAACATTTATGAGTCACTATTCTCAGTTTGACACCTTATGTGATGTTTATAACTGTCTGATATGAACAATAACTGTATTCTGCTGTGAATATCTGACCTTAGAAATACAAAGTGTGAGTCATTAAATCAAAAGCTGTTTGTGTCAGAGTGGATACTGGAAGGTCTTCAACATGAATAGTTTGCAAAAGATTACCTCAGTCTCTGCTCACAAAGCCATGATAGATGTTGCAAACATAATCCAGCCTTCATGAAGTTTGTATTCCCCATTTAACTTTCACTTTCTTGGTATTCATTGTTTGCTTATGACTTTAGAAACTTAAACTGTGGTATATTTACACAATGGAATATGACTCAGCTATTAAAAACAAGGAAACCAGGCATTTTGAAAGCAAGTGGATGGAAACAGAAAAGATCATCCTGAGTGAGGTAACCCAGACCCAGACAGATACATATGGTATGTCTTCACTTATAAGTGGATACTAGCCATATAGTACAGGCTATCCATCCTCCAACCACAGACCCAAAGAAGACAGCACATCTATCTGCGAGAGACCCCAGCCAGCAGAGAATTTACACAGATGCTGAGACATACAGCCAAACATTAGGTCTCTGAGAGACTTGTAGAAGAGAGGAAAGAATAGAGCAATCTAGAGGGGAAAATATGTTTGACATATTTAAGAAAAATTGTCTTGTTCTATATGTTGAATATACACAAATAAACTTCAAATGATTGATAAACACTGTAAAATTAAATTATATTTTAAAACTTCAGGGAGCAGGAGTAGGGAAGTATGGAACAGACATCCCATTTAGGGCTGAGCATTCACCACCTCTTACCCTCACCCACTCAGCACTCTGAATGGTTATACAGCACTGCATTTAATAATTTACCATTTACAAATGTAAAAGTAAGTTTCTCAGACCAAGGCTAAGAGCAGCACAGGTCCATCAGTATAAATATAGTGACTAGAAGTAAATTTGACAGCATCTCCATTTCATAAATAAAAACAGCTGGTTCTAGCATAAGGCTATGACTACACACGCCATGGAAATTTACCAAAGTTTGCAGTGCCAGGCATGAAATTCACTTCTGTGGAACAGGTCTAAAATCAATTCAGGAAGCATTATCTATCTTGTAGCAGTCCAGCCACAATTGTACCAATGTGTATATCTTGCATTGCAGGTTATTATTGAAGCATGTAGGATCCAGCAATGGGTAACACTACTGATAATTTTTTTTCTCCCCCAAAGCATAAATCCTACATAGAATTCTCTAGCACTGTGAATATAAGCTATCACAGATATCTCGAGGTCAGCATTGAGGAGGTTATGGGAATCTGTGCTTCAGAATATTTGGTGAGAAAATAGTTATCATAAGAACCATCTTGAAGAATCTTTATAAAGTCGCTAAGTCTAACCATTGAAAAGTATTTGAGTACCTACCTCATCAGTCTGAGCATGTCCAGATATGGTTCTTGTGATCTGTGACTTAGATAACAATGATATCTCTACATTTTCTGCAAATATGGGCAGTCAAATACTGTTGTCCATAATGAGAGACTTGATCAAAACATGGCATACCTTTCCTGTTACATCCTTTGTATTACAGAATATTATTTATACAATAGTATGTCTTGTGATATGGCAACTTCCAAGGACAGGCTGAGACATATCACAAGGTTCTAAATCTAATACCCATATGTCTGGAAAGACCCTTGGCATAGTAACAACTATCATATCACTGTATTTACAACTAAGCATTGGCAGGACTTGGGCTCAGAGCAACTGGTAATTATGAATTATTCTCTCTAAACCTTGGTGAGTATTCAGAACTATAGATCAATATCTGTGTCTCACATTGTTCAGAGGTTTCATGAGGTCATTATCAAAGCAATATCAATAACCACTATCTTTCTCCCTCTATGACATACAGAATTTCATGATAAATCGATCATCCCTTACCATCGAAATTCCTCCCATCTCTACTGTGCCACTACTCTATCCCATGAACTCTTTGGGTACACCTGTGTTTAATAAAAGTGCGTTAGCAGTGGCCATCTTAAACTTCAGACTATTATTCACCATTTCTGTCTTCCATTCTCTTGTTCTGAGCCTCCTCTCTATTCAAATATCTTACCCTACGCTCTATATCCTCAGTGTTTCATCCTGCATGCTATGGTACTCAAAATTCAGACATTTTTAATTCGTCCTAATATATATTCTTGACATTTGACACATGACTCTAGATGCCATATCATTTTCATGTGTACTTCCTTCCTGTGTCCTCTGAAGCTCAAATAATTTTCTTGTGTTCCCATTGATGTCATCATATCTACCATAAATGCTCAGAATACATTTTCATTACTTACATAGCCCAAATACAAAAAGACTTGTGCTTTGAGGTTATGCCCCAGTTGTGTCACTGTGGAGGTAGATACTTCAGAGAGTTAAACACAATTGCATACTGTCAGTTGTGATATCATTTAGTCTTGCTTGAAACAGCCATGTTTCCTAACCCTGGGCAGCTTCTTGGAACTATTCCACTAATAGCAATTGTAGACATTATGTTTGCAGTCTCTAGTCTCCAACAATATCATCTATCTGTTCTCTCTGCTAATACCTATTCTCTGAAACTCTTCAGAAGACTTCTTGTTGTGGCTTGTGTTGTCACTGCTGGTTTTGCCTAAGCTGCCCTGACTACTTCCGCTCCACCATAGATGAGGATCACAATCTGCCCTTCAAGTCAGTCTCACTACATACGATGGTGGGAAGCACTATGAGATCCATTAGTTCAGTGGTTCTCAACCTGTGGGTCATGATCCATTGGACATCAGACAACACTGTCACGGAGGTCACACATCAGATATCCTGCATATCAGATATTTACATTGTGATCCATATCTGTGGCAATAATACAGTTATGAAGTAACAATGAAAATAATTTTATGGCTCATCACAACATAACAGACAGTAGTAGAGAGTCACGACATTAGGAACACTGAGAAGCACAGCTGAGTTCAAAGTCTGGAATTCCCGGACAGCACCTAAACTGGGTACAAAATGACTGACTCCTTTTGTCATCAGGATTTCCCCTTCTCTACTTGGGCATTCCCTACACCCTCTATATGAGGAGTGTCACATAGCCCTCAAGGAAATTGTAGGTCCAACCCTTTCTCCAGATAAGAGACCCTTTCAGCAGCACCTAGGATTCCTGGAAATACCTCCACATGTTAAAGAGATACCTTATTACCTTAGCTTTCAGCCAATGACCATTGCCCAAGCTTGTAAACATACCTGGAGTTCTTTCTCTTCACACCCCACATCCAACCCCCCCCCCACCTCCGCTGCTGCTCATAGGATATTTAGGTACATGCATTTTCTTTCTTATGCTAGGACCATGCTGCTGCATATAAATGAAGCATCCTTGACATTCTTATTCCCAGCCAATCAAAGTGTTCACCCCACAAACCCCACCTTCGGCCCAAGATTTATGATGTCCCTGTTCATGAAATAAATGATTCATTCCCTCCACCACCTAAAGATTGTCTGAGATTCACTGCTTATTTTGGGCTGCAACACTTGGGAAAGAAGAGCCTCTTTCTCCCAGAAGAATTCAATGCTGAACCCTTGGATCTGCCTGCTCAGCCTTTGGATCTGCATGTCTAACCAGGCCACAGTCACTGGCAGTCAGATCTAACAACAGGGTGCCTGGGTCACAAGTTCCTGCTTCTGCCTCATGGCTTGCAGCCACCCCTAGCATTAACTGCCACCTTCTTCCATGCCACAGAGCCAAGTTAGACTCTAACCATGGCTTGGCTTGGTTCAGGAGCCTTGAGCTCTCTGGAGAGTTTCTGTTGAGCCATCTCTTCATCTCTCTCAGATAGTTAGCTTTATCATGGTGAATAAGGTTTTTCTAAAAATAAAAGTCACTAATATAGTGGACTTACAAGAAAAGGCATCACACAGCTAGGTTAAATTAGCCATTCAAACAAACACCTCATCAATCCTGAGTTCTATAAACTTCAGTGAACAAATTCTCCTCCTCTTCTTATTCTTATTCTCTTTCACATTCTTATTCTTTCTCTGAGATCCACATCTTTTTTATTACTAGTCAAGTGAAAAGAAATCTTTTAAGTTCTTTCAAAACTATGCAATGATCTCTTTTTAACTCTTTATTTTTTAGTTTAACTTCACATTCTGATCATAAATCACATCCTCTCCTCCTAGCCCCTTTCACATAGTTCTCCCCCCTCCCATACCCTCGCCCCTTAGTCTCTGAGAAGGGGTAGGCTGTGAGTACCAACCCATCCTGGCAGATCATGTTGCTGCAGGATTAGGCACATCCTCTCCCATGGAAGCTAGGCAAGATGGCCCAGTTAGAGGAATGGAATCCACAGGCAGGCAACAGAGTCAGGGACAGCCCCAACTACAGTTGTTGGAGGGCCTTCATGAAGACCAAGCTGCACATCTGCTACATTTGTGAGGAGGGCCTAGGTCCAGGCATGAATGCTATTTAGTTGGTGGTTCAGTCTCTGTGAGCTCCGAATGATCCAGATTACTTGACTCTATTGGTCTTCTAGTGGAGTTCTTGTTGTCCCCTCTGTGTCCCTCTATCCTTTCCCTAACTCTTCCAAAAGATTCCCCAACCCTTTCAGAAGACAATTATGCTAGGTTTCTGCCTGCAAGCCTAGCAGAGTATCATTAATAGTGTCAGAGATTCATTTTCACCCATGGGGAGGGTCTCAAGTTGAGTCAGTCATTGGTTGGAAATTCTTTCATTCCTCCAGCTCAGAGAACATCTATGCAGTCAGAGTCACTATTGTAAAGCCATGAATCTTTGTTTAGAGTTTCACAATTTCACTTTTAATAATATTTTATTCCTTTGATTACCACAAAGAAAAATAAAGAAAACAAAACTAGTGTGACATTACTTAACATTATACATTCTATATAAACTATACTCCTGCAGATTTTGTGATATCATTTAATTAATGCTGAATAATATTCTATTTTGTTTTATGAAAGTTTTGTTTACTGATTCAACTCTTTATCGATTTCAGTGTGAATTCCATCTCCTTGATATAGGGAACAGAGTTGCAGTTTCGCAAATATGATAGGAAATGCGGTTTTCTGTATATATGCCAAAAATTCAATACTAGGGATGATAATTTTCATTTTGTGAGGAATCTAAACAGTGATCTTCTTAATGGATGCATCAATCTGTGCCCTAGTCAACAGTGAATAAGGGTTCCTTTTTCCTCAAAACCCTCTAAATATTTCTTGACAAATATCTTGATAAAAGCATTCTGATTCAGGTGAAATAGTATCATTAAATAGCTTTAATTTCCATGTTTATGATAAGGAGGGTGTGAAACACTTTTTAAAAGTTACTGGCCATTTGAATCTTTTCACTGAATAATTATTCATTCCATTCCATCATTGGCAGTTTTGTTTACTTGGCATTTAGTTTCCGCAGTGCTTTGTAATTTCTGAATTTTAGCTCCTTGTCTGAACCATAGGTGACAACTATTTTCTTTCATACTGGGGCCTGCCTGTGTAATCTGGTGATAGTTTTCCGTGTTGTGCAGAAATATTTTAATTTCAGGGGCTATCATCTGTTGATATGTAGTGCTAGTTTCTGTTTCTGTATTATTGTTGTTTGGTTCAGAAAGTTCTAATCTACCACATATCTTCAAAATTATTCCCTGTATTGTCATCTAGTTTTTTCACTTTTTATATATTTTTATTTAATTTATTGTTTTTGAAACTGATTCTATCTATCTATCATCTATCTGTCATCTATCTACCATCTCTCTACCTCTCTCTCTCAATAGGACTGGCTGTCCTGAAACTCATTATGTAGACAGGGTTTTCCTTAATTCTTGGAGATCCATCTGTCTATGCCTCCAGATTACTAGAGTTAAAGGCATGTGATACCACAACAAGATGTGCTTCAGTTTTTAATTCAGGTATTTTATACATTTCAAATAGAAAGATCAGCTGTAGAAATTAGACTAGAGAATGACACAAGGTAAAGGAGCTATGAACTTGAGAGGCAGCACCAAGGAACAAGGGAGAAGTTGGACTAAGGAGAAAGAAGGTAGGTAATTATGTAAATATAGTATTAATACATGAAATTCTCACTAAATGGGGCACCTATGTGACTAGACTAAAATATGAGAAGCTAGAGAAGTTAAGAGAAAAGAATGTCAATGGAAGTTTAATATAATAAAATACAACAGAGAAGTGGAAACAGAAAGATAGAGTGGGAAAGAATCATTCAAAATAAAATATGCATTAGTGGCAAGCTAGCCACTGGGCAAGAAAAGTCGCTTGCTTCAACTGTAGACAGAATACAGTCCAAATAGGATAAAATTTGAAAGCAGGTAAATTGGGTGGGCAATTCCTTCATAATTCTTGCTTTATAATTAATGTCTGTCCAAGATACTGTGCCAAAAGGGTGAAGATAGATGCTCCAATGAAACTAGGGACTGCCAAGGCAGCCAGTTGTCTGTCATTTCATAGTTTTGGAAGGTGCTTGCGCTGCACTTCCTATTTATTCAGATATATTTATCCTTCTCAGGTCTCTGAAGGGGTTGAAGACTAGATAGTTATAGTCTCACATTTAAATTTTAAGTTGATTAGGAGTTAAAAGGACGTTCAAGGTCTAAAAAGATGGCCCTAAGTTGGTAATGCAAGTTAGGATGGAGACTGAGTTAAGTTTACAATATCAGGAGTGGAAGACTCAGTTGAAGAAATCAATACAACCAAAAGAAAATGAGATATCTAAAAAAGTTCTCACCCACATCATTCAAGAAATCAAGGTCTCAATGAAAAGACGGGACCTAAGAATTAAAGGCATAGATGAATGAGAAGACTCCAGACTCCAAAGATCAGGAAACTTTTTCAACAAAATCATAGAAAAAAATTCTCAAACCTAAAGAAAGAGATGTCAGTAAAAATCCAAGAGGCATATGGAACTCAAAACAGTTTGGACCAGAAAAGAAATATGGCAGCTTACAGATTGGGAAAAAAATCTTCACCAACCCCACATCTGACAGAGGGCTAATATCCAAAATTTACAAAGAATTCAAGAAATTAAATGCCAAGAAACCGAATAATCCAATCAAAATATGGGGAACAGAGCTAAATAGAGAATTCACAAAGGAAGAATCTCTAATGGCTGAGAGACACTTGAAGAAATGCTCAGCATCCTTAATCATCAGAGAAATGCAACTCAAGACGATTCTGAAGATTGGTGCCCTCTTCTGGCCTGTAGGCATATATGCACATAGAACACTGTATATATAATAAACAAATAAATCTTAAAAAAAAGACGATTCTGAGATTCCATCTCACACCTGTCAGAATGGCTAAGATCAAAATTTCAAATGACAGCACATGTTGGCCAGGTTGTGGAGAAAGGATATTCTCCTCCATTGCTGGTGGGTATGCAGGCTTGTGCAACCACTATGGAGGTCAGTCTGGTGATATCTTAGAAAACTTGGAATAACTCTGCCTTGGGACCCAGCCATACCACTTCTGGGTATACATCCAAATGACTCCTCCCCAAATCCCGAGGAGGTTTCCTATCTATGTTCATAGCAGCCTTATTTGTAATAGCTAGAAACTGGAAACAACCCAGATGTCCCTCATCCAAAGAATGGATTAAAAAACTGTGATACATCCACATGATGGAATACTACTCAGCAATCAGAAACAGAGAAATCATGCAATTTGCAACCAAATGGATGGAACTAGAGAAGCTCATCCTGAGTGAGCTAGCCCAGACTCAGAAGGATGCACATGACATCTATTTACTTAAAGTTGGATTTTAGCCATATACTACAGGATAACTATACTACAAGCAAGGCACCAAAGGGAACATGAACATAGACATTTTTTTCCTGTCAATGAGACACTTTGCCCTAGTGGTGCTGTCTTGTAGGATCCCAGTGTATGAGGAAGCTCTTGGCCCTCATATGAGTGCTGAACTGGGGTGGGGAACTGTTGTGTAAGCACACTCAACTCCAGAGGAGTGGGATGGAAGTGGTGGGGGTAGAGGGTGTGAGGGTGGGACTGGGAGGGGTGGAAATAGGACACTGTGATGGGGATGTAATATGAAGTAATATATAAATATTAAAAATAAAAAGGAATTCCCCCCCATATAATAGTTGAAACTCCAAATATACAGAAGAAAGAAAGAATATTAAAAGGTGTAATAAAAAATAGGCCAAGTAACTTATAATGGTAAACCCAACAGATTTTTTCCTGACTTTTCCTCAGAAATTTTAAAAGCCAGGAGGGCATGGTCAGATGTGCTACAAGCCCTAAGAGATCACAGGTGCCAGCCCAGACTATTGTACCCAGCAAAACTTTCAATTACCATAAATGGAAAAAACAACATATTCCACAACAAAACCAAATTCAAACAATATCCACCCACAAATTCAGCTCTACAGAAGATACTAGAAGGAAAATTCCAAGAAAGAGAAGGTAACTGCATCCAAGAAAACACAGGAAACAAATAACTCTAATGTAGTTAATCAAAAAACAAAAACAAACAAACAAAAACACCCAAAGCACTACCACCACCTACATCAACATAGCAGGAAATAAACAACTAGGGTCATTAATATTTCTCAACATCAATGGACTCACCTCACCAAGTATAAGACATAGGCTTACAAAATGGACCTCTAAAAAGGCCCATCATTGGGAATGTATGCTAAGCCATATAACTCTTATAATTGTGGCCTATTTATTTCTGTTGTTTTGTATTGTATTTATAGTTATAAGAAAAAGAACCATTTTTTGGACTGAAAGGGAGAGCTGTTGGGGGAAAAAAGAAATACCTTAAACAAAAAAAAAGAAGGGAAGAGGATGGGGGGGTTGAGGGGGAGGAGGGTGGAAGGGTGGGACTGGAGAGGGGAGTAGGGAGGGGATTGTGATTGAGATGTAATTTGAAGAAATAAAAAATAAATTATTAAAAAAAAAAGGCCCATCATTTTGCTGCATACAAGAAACACATCCCACCAGCAAAGATAGAGTCAACCTCACAGTAAAGGGTTGGGAAAAGGTTTTCCAAGCAAATGGTCCCAGGAAGCAAGCTAGAGTAAGCCATCCAAATATCCAATAAAATAGATTTTCAACCAAATTGATCAAAAACATAGGGAAGGACACTACATACTTGTCAAAGAAAAAATTCATCAAGATGACACCTCAATACCGAATATCTATGACGCAAATACAAGAGTAGCCACTTTTGTAAAAGAGACACTACTAAAGCTTAAACCACACATTGATCACACACACTAATAGTGGAAGACTTCAACATCCCACTCACACCAATGGACAAGTAATTGTCCATTGTCCTTCTTTCCAAGACAGAAGTCAAACAGAGAAATAATGAAACTAAGAGAGGTCATGAATCAAATGGACCTAATAGATATCTATAGAATATTTCACCCAAACTCAAAAAGGATATACCTTCTTCTCAGCACCTCATGGAACCTTCTCCAAAATTAACCATATACTTAGTCACAAATCATGCCTCAACAGATACAAGAAAAAATGAAATAACCCCTTGTATTTTATCAGACCATCATGGATTAAAGCTGGAATTCAACAACAGAAATATTAACATGCATACACATTCATGGAAATTGAAAAACTCTCTACTTAATGACTATTGGGTCAGAAAGAAATAAAGAACTCATTGAAAATGAAGGCACAGCATACCCAAACTGATGGGACACAGTGTAAACAGTGTTACGTGGAAGGTTCATAGCACATAGCACCTCAAAAAGAAATTTGTGATAGTTCATATTAGCAACTTAACAGCAGAACTGGAAGAGCTAGGAAAAAAGAAGCAAACACTCCCAAGAGGAGCAGATGGCAGGAAATCATCAAACTCAGGGCTGAAATCAACAACTTAGAATCAAAAAGAACAACACAAAGAATAGACCAAACCAAGAATGGTTCTTTGAGAAAATCAACAAAATAGACAAATCCTTAGCCAAACTAGCTAAAAGGCAAAGGGGAAATACAAAATCATTAAAATCAGAAATGAAAAGGGAGAAATAACAACAGATATCAATGAAATCCAGGTAATCTTTAGGTCTTACTTCAAAAATCTCTATACTACAAAAATTCCAAACGTAAGTGAAATGGATAATTTTCTTGAGCAATTCCACCTACCGAAGTTAAATGAAGATAAAGTTAACAA
The DNA here is from genome assembly GCA_907164525.1 of Lophiomys imhausi. NCBI lineage: Eukaryota > Metazoa > Chordata > Mammalia > Rodentia > Muridae > Lophiomys > Lophiomys imhausi. Next base: position 1,959,534 of record CAJQZJ010032290.1, read on the forward strand.
ATTAAACAGTCCTATATTCCCTAAGGAAATAGAAAAAGTCATTAAAAGTTTCCCAGTCCCCCCCCCCAAAAAAAAAACCCAGAGCCAGATGGATTCAGCACCAAATTCTACCAGACCTTCAAAGAAAAGCTAATACCAATACTTTTCAAACTCTTCCACAATATAGAAACAGAAGGAACACTGCCAAACTCATTCGATGAGGCCACAGTCACCCCGATACTCCAAACCACACAAAGACCCAAAAAAGAAAGAGAAATTCAGACTAATTTTCCTCATGAACATAGATGCTAAAACACTCAACAAAATACTTGCAAACTGAATCCAAGAACACAACAAAAGTATCATACATTATGATCAAGTAAGCTTGATCCCAGGAATGCAGGGGTGGTTCAACATATGAAAATCAATTAACATGATCCACCATATGATCAAGCTGAAAGAAAAAAACACATAATCATCTCATTAGTTACTGAAAAAGCATTTGACAAAATCTAACACCCCTTCATGTTAAAAGTCGTGAAGAGAACTGGCATACAAGGACCATTCCTAGAAATATTAAAGGCTATATACAGCAAACCAGTAGCCAACATCAATTTGAATGGAAAGAAACTTAAAGCATTTCCCATGAAATCAGGGACAAGGCAAGGATGCCCACTCTCCTCATACCTCTTCAACATAGTACATAAATGACCCCAAAAGTACCACTGGAGAACTCCTCCACCTGATGAACTGTTTCAGCAAGATGTCTGGATACAAAATTAACTCAAAAAAAAAATCGCCCTTCTTTACATAAAAGATAAACTGGCCACGAAAGAAATTAGGAAAACAACATCCTTCACAATAGCCACAAACAACATAAAATACCTGGGGTTTACTCTAAAAAAGCAAGTGAAAGAACTGTATGGCAAGAACTTCAAGTCCTTGAAGAAAGAAATTGAAGAGGATATAAGAAAATGAAAAGATCTCCCATGTTCGTGGATAGGTAGGATCAACATAATAAAAATAGCCATCCTATCAAAAGCAATATACAGATTCAATGCAATTCCCATCAAAATACCAACACAATTCTTTACAGATATTGAAAGAATAACCCTGAACTTCATATGGAAAAACAAAAAACCCAAAATACATAAATTAATCTTATACAATAAAACAACATCTGGAGGTATCACCAACTGATTTCAAGCTATACCACAGAGCAATATTAATAAAAACAGCATGGTACTGGTATAGAAACAGACCAGTTGATCAATGGAATTGAATTGAAGACCCAGAAATAAACCCACACACATATGGTCATTTAATTTTTGACAAAGAAGCCAAAACCATACAATGCAAAAAAGACATCATCTTCAACATATGGTGTTGGTCTAACTGGAATGTCAACATGTAAAAGAATACAAATAGACCCACATTCATCACCTTGCATGAAACTTAAGTCAAGTGGTTCAAAGACCTTAACATAAAACGAGACACACTAAATCTAATAGAAAAGAAAGTGAGGAAAACTTCAAACTCATTGGCACAGGTGACAACTTCCTGAACAGAACACCAATAGCTCAGGCCCTAAAACCAACAATCAATAAATGGGGCCTCATGAAACTGAAAACCTTCTGTAAGGCAAAGGACACTGTCATTAAAACAAAATGGCAGCCTATAGATTTGGAAATGATCTTCACCAACCCCACATCTGACAAAGGGCTAATATCCAAAATCCATAAAGAATTAAAGAAATTAAAAAACCAAGAAGTAACCCAATCAAAGATGGAGTACAGAGCTAAACTGAGATTTCACAAAAGATGAATCTAAAATGGCCTAGAGACACTTGAAGAAATGCTCAACAGAGCATTGCAACTCAAGATGACTCTGAGATTCCATCTCACTACTATCAGAATGCTTAAGATCAAAACTCAAAAGACAGAATATACTGGTGAGGTTAGAGAGAAAGTGAAAAACTCCCACATTGCTGGTGGGAGTGAAAACTTGTACAACCACTATGAAAATTAGTCTGGAAATATCTTAGAAAACTTGGAATAGTTCTACCTCAAGAACCAGCCATAGCACTCCTCAGTATATATTCAAAAGATTCCTTACCAATCCACTAGGGCATCTCCTCAACTATGTTCACAGCAGTTTTATTTGTAATAGATAGAAACTGGAAATAACCCAGATGTCCTTCAACCAAAGAATGGATTTAAAAAACTGTTACATTTACACAATGGAATACTACTCAGCCATCAGAAACAAGGAAATCATGCAATTTTGCAACAAAATGGACGGAACTAGAAAAATTCTTCATAAGTAAGCTAACTCAGACTCAGAAAGATACACATGACATATATTCACTTATAACTGGAGTTTAGCCATTATAATACTGGATAACTATCCTACAATCAATAGACCCAAAAGAGCAGGAACAGGGACTTAGTTACCTGTTAGTGGGACACTCCACCTTAGTGGAACTGCCATGTATACATCCTGTGCAAGAGGAAACTCTTAAACTTCATGTGACTAATGAACTGAGGTAGGCTGATACATGGAGACACCCCACACTGGAGGGATGGGAGGGATAGGAGAGGGAGTAGAGGGTAAAGGATGGGAGAGAGGACCCGGGAGGGTGTGGAGGGAGGGGGTGGCAATGAAGGCATAACTTGAAGTAATAAATAAATGTTATAAATAAATAAATAGGAAAATTAAACATTATCCACAGGTACATATTTTCAATGTGTGGCACTCAGCATATAGAAGGGGAGTATTAGTATATATAGGGATATATATATCTCATAGCTTGAACAGGATTCTGATTCTTGTATCATCTCTTGGGCTTTTGTTGATTTCCTTGTCAAACTCTGATGTGATTTTTTTTTATCTGATTGTAGTTTATTTTGTTATGCTTTGTGTTGTAGTTTAGAAGCCTGTTCTTTTGTAATGACAGAAAGGGATTGGATCTGCATGGGAGGAAAGACATTTTGGAGTTATATAGGGAGAGAATGATATAATCAGGATATGTTGTATGAGATTGGAATATGTTCACTTAAATGTTACAAAGAGAACAAGAAAATGTTTTTGGCATCTAAGAGAATAATCAAGTGATTTCATTCTGTGAATCCATCTGTGTGATATGCTACATTAACTGATGACTATATGTGAAACCATTCCTACATCTTTGAAAAAAATTGTATTTTTTTATTTCAAAGTGAAATCAATTTGTTGCAATGAACTCACAAATAAAAACATAAAAATCTATAATAATATAGCCACTCAAAGGAGCACTTGCCCAGGCCCAAATTCTGTACATTTCAATGAACTCTGATACAGTAAGAATAACCATATTGAAGCCCTGGATATTTACTTAGGGTTTTACACTGAGCTGACAATTACATTTGAATGTCCCTATTCACCAGAAAAGAAAAAAAATACAAAGTTGAATATAGAAAAATAATTATCTTTATATCCTCCTCCATAACTCATGGATCCTTTAACTTGCCCACAACCTAATATTACATTTCTTGGTCTCCTTTCTAAATGTTACAATGAAGTTATATTAATACCCATTTGCATATATACATTTAGACATTATAAGATAGGATCAGCATATGAAGAACATGTGTTTTATTTTCTCTCTTAGATTGGATGACCTGTCTTAATATTGCCCATTATAAGTCCACAAATTTTCCTGCATATTTTCTGATTTCATCTTTAACTGTAGACAAATAGTGCATTTTATGTATGAACAAGAATTCAATTATTGATTTATCTGTTTAGGAATATCTACATGAGTTCCATTTATTTGCTATTGTAAATAGAGCAGCAGTGAACATAAACATATAAAGGCCTCTGTGGTAGCATATGCATTGTTCTAGGTGTATGACAAGGAGTGCAATATGTGGCTCACATAGTAGTTTCATTTTTAGTTTGTTGAGAAACAACAAAACTGATTTTGTAGTGGCTGTACTAATTTATTTCAGACTCTTTTGATAAAGATGCCAGATCAGATGCAACAGAGGAAATTACAAGACAATATCCATGATTATGAAAAAATTCTTAAGAAAATACTTGCAAGCAAAATTCAAGATTATATCCAAACCATGATTCATTTTTAATTGATTTCTGTGTAAGGTAAAAAATATTAATCTTATTTTTTCTGGTTCTAGTGCATGCTAGAGCAGTTATGACTGGAACAGTGCCTCCTGAAGCAGAAGTTCATGGCCAGCCATGATGTAAGGTTTCCTTGAGTTAGAATGTTGAACCCACAGCTGTCTGTGAAATCCCCAAGCAGCCAAAATGCTCTAACACGAATGAAAACCACAAGAAGTTCAGTTTTATTGACAGCTTTATTGCTGGCTCCTTTGCATATCAGGTGGACAAAGAGAAGACTCTCACAGCTACAAGTTGAAGAGTGAAGTGGACTCACACGATGTGATCAGCTCATGTACTTTGATGATTCAAACAATTGAAAAAACTCCTGTGCTCACTTGACAAAGACAAGGTGCTGCCTAGTTAACTTTCTGTATCAACATATTGAGGGTAAATACATGAGTAAATAAATGGACACCAAGAAAAATATATACTTTAAATCAAGATTCAGAAGATTAACCTTAAAATAAGATTAAGAAGTTTTGTTCCTTATCCAGTCCAAACTAAGTCTGGGCATAACAGAGCAAGGAGTCATAAGAACAAAAGGCCCAATAGAGGGAAAACACAAAGAAGTGAGGTGATTGATATTTGCCAGCCACAAATTGTGCTCATACAAAAGAGCAATGCAGCCTTGTAGAATAGAAGAGAAAGTATAAAAAGTCAGAAAGGTAGCAACCATGACCAGGATATTCTGGGTAGCTCTGGACTCATGGGATATTCTGCTGGAACCATGAGAGCTGTGGATGTATTGAACCCTCTGCTTGTGTCTGTACAGAATGACAACCATAGAGCCACTGGACCAGGCAATGAACACAGAAAAGATGACTTCAGGACACACCACCAATACTGTATAGAGTAAGCCAGAAATTTCATCATTTCCTTCAATGAAGCAGAACTCTAACTCTATGATTCTTGTCATATTTTTGTTCTTTCTTCTGACAAATACATACACAAAGAAAATACAATTTATAAACATATACAAGACCCAGACAAGAGAAATAGTGCAGCCAATGTACTTTACAGCTTTGACTTTATGATCCTTCCAACAAGATTTCCTGGGATTCATAGTGATGGCCTGGAAGATACTCAAGAGACAGGTGGTGCTAATGGACACACTCCGGCCAACTCTTTGAATGTACAAAATTAACCTGCATCCAAAATCATTTAAAAACTTCTTCATTGAAAAAGCTACCATTGTGTGGGGCACCCCTTTAGAAATAACTATCAAGGCATTGGCTGCCATTAAATGTGTGAGAATCAATTCTGTGGTCTTTAATGTATGTTCTCTATAACAGAAAATATAGTAGGAAAGAAGAGAGAAATTTCCCAGAGTTCCAATAGTAGTTTGTGATAAGAAAATGATTTTGTTTGCTAGATTCCAGAAGTCCATTCTGTGATTTGGTATGATTTTCTTTAGATTATGGCCACAATCATTTCTCTGATCAAAATGAATGAAAAGTATTAGTAATGCTAAGCGATACTGAGAGACTAAATCAGACCTCAGAACTCAGAAGATCAATGGCCCCATATACTACATAACAATATTTTTTATAGCTGTTGAAAGGAGCAAGTACTACTTAACAATATATATTATTTTAAGATAGCTGAAGGCCTCAGGACACACATGTGGTTTGGAGACATGCCTTCATAAAAAGTCAATATGCAACATTATCTGCAAGGTTATTTGGCTTGTGACAATCAATGGAAAGTGAAAGCCAACACTAGCAAGCATAATCCAAGACTATAATAATATAACGGCACTTTCTAGTCATGGTATAAAAGAAAGCAATTTTAATGATTACTACAAACCTCAACAACATCAATTCTTACCTACACCTTATCTTCTACTAAAATATGAGTAATGAAAGATTTATAACACCATCCAGAATATATTTATTGTCTAAGAGCATAAAATATATTCATAGGATGGTTCAAGTGACAATGTATTTCTTATTAAGCTAATAGCTAATATGAAAAGTCACACCACCTAGGAACACATGCATGTGTGCACACTCTGTTCTGGGCTGTTAGAGTGTTTTGGACATCCAGTGAGATGAAATCCTTCAGAAGTCTCAACAGAATGAAAATCCGCAAAATAAATCAGCTGAAATATTAGGCAGAACAAAATTTGATGGCTGATACCTTTTGGGAGAAATACTAAGTGTCTCTATTGGAACTGTATGTGGAATAATCATGCACCACTCAAAACACTAGCATGGAAATGTTAGAAAACAGGCAATGAGTTAGTCAGCTTATCAGTGCAGTGCAGTAGGAGGAAATTCTTAGGACACCACCACAATTAATTCCTGTGAAGTTGTCAGTAAATTCCTATTAAATCAGAATTGATCTTCTTGAAGAATCAGACAGTAGCAGCTGTGAATCAGTAACAGAATGAGCCAAGAAACCCCAGTGAGTAAACTGATGTTGAACACACTCATCACCTCTGCAGGGGCATCCACCTGGACAATTAAGAACTAGGACACAATTGGCAGTGAAACATGGAACTTGAAGTAATGAAAACACAGTAGGGAAATTAGCTGAGACCTCAAGAACTATCAGATACAGTCTCCCATTCCCCGTGAACTTGCTTAGTAGAACACCCTAGGGAATGGGTATGGCAGAAAATAGAAAGTGTTCTATTAAATGAATAATCCGCCTTCAGAAAGATCAACAGTGTATATATATTCTATCTCAATATTGTTTCTTAGCTAATAATTTTTAAAATGTGTGATTATGTGGGAGTGTGTGTGTGTTGAGCCCACCAAACTTAAATGGGGCCCATTAGAATGTTAAAATGAGCTTCTATGAGAGACTCTTGTGAAGGTAAGGAAACACATATGATAACAAAGTAGAAGGAAAAATGTGCATGGAACACATAAGCTTGAGGAAGGACAGACAGATATAGCATGGAACAATTGATTTAATCAAAACATTAAATAGGAAAAATCCTGAAAAAATTTGCTACTTTGAATCAAATTAAAAAATTTAACCAAAAATTGAAAGAAAATTAAAATTATAAAAATTATAGGAAAAATAGTTGAAAATATCGAATTCGTGTATGATTCTGGATAAAGGACATCATGGTGTAGCAATGATTGTGTTTGTCATTAAAACACTGTGAAAAACAGGTCACATCTCCTCACATGGAACAAATACAAACTTACAGTTCAATAACCCCAGCCATAAAAATAGGAACCAAAATAAAATTTCTTTGCATTATACTAGAAAAGTGGAGTTTATAACCCAGTAATCGTCTTTGGAGCTTCATCCTGTACATTACCAACATGTTCCCATTAACAGTCAATGATGAATTAATCATTATAAACATGTGACAGAATTCTTCATACCCACAGACCCTTGAGGATTTTATAGGGGCTTTTTGGGCTTCATATACCGGATTCCAAGTGATGTTTCCCTGGTAAAATTCTCATGAGACGTATGATTATGAGTTTTGTTTCCTCAATTGAAAATGTACAAATCACAAACAGTAAAGAAATTTAATTTTGTGTAAAGTTGTTGGAGGAATGGCAACTGGTGTCTGCACAGGGAACTCATGAATTCACAGCTTGAGACAAAATTCCAACACACATCATCCAATATTTTCGAACAATGATACTAACTGAGGTGTGAGTTCATTAAAATGTTCATCAGAGGGCTGGAGAGATGGCTCAGCTGATAAAGGCTGGGCTCACAACCAAAAATATAAAATGTTCATCAGAACAGTATCACTAACATGCTATTTCTTTGTGCTTTTGCTGCTTAATCTGATAATCATATACGCAGGAAGTATGACAGAGTTTAGAATACACTTTGTCCAACAAGGTACAAGTGAGAACCCAACATCCTTGGACGTTATTTAAAGTCCTACATACCTGGAGTTCTTTGTTTGGTGAGAGGCCAGACACATTTCTAGGAAATTGATGGCAGTTGTCCTACCCTACCACATCTGTGAGGAATGAAAAAATTATAAGTATTGACAAGACAGTCACATAAATTCAGTGCAATGAAGTAGAAGCTATGTTAAACAAAAGAAACAGTAACCAGTAGACACCAGACTGTGAGACCACTCCTGTACTTAGATCTATGAGGTCACTGTGCCCAATCTGGACATTTGTCTTCACAGCCATAGGATTCTTCACACAAAGGTATGGTGTGATCACACTGGTCACATTCACTAAAATCCAATATTCTAACTGACAAATCTTTTTAAACTAATGTTAAGAGTTATGTTTAAATGGAAAATATAATTGTTGTGAGTTAAGTGTATACATGGCACCAGGTTTTGGTTCCCAGTACCTACATGATGACTCACAACTGCTTGTAACTTCACTTACATGGGTTCTGCCACAATCTAATGGCTGCTTGAAGGCACTGCATTCTCCCAAACAAACATACATACATACATACATACATAATACATACATTCATAGATATATATGCACAGAAAATAGCAATAGATGTATTAACTATTTTAGCAACAAATTTTCACTTTGACAAAAAGGTTTATTTCGTAGACCTCTATAGATGCTAATTTTTTTCAGTTTTAATAAATGCAGTGTTCTCAGTGTGGTCTGGCCTGACAGAGTTCTGTAACACATCACAGTTTGATTTCAGAAGCACAGTATATTTATGATACCATTAGAAATATGAGTTGCTGTTATTGATGAGTTAAAGGCTATAGAAGGACTACAGATGGGTTGCTAACACTATTACTCTGTACAAAAGGCAACATGAAATATTAACACAGTATTAACAAATAATAGCATGAGAAGACAATTAATTTACTAGAATATTCCACTTAAAATCAGCATGTATTTGCTTTTTAAAACATATTTTTCTCATAATAGAGTCTCATTATATAGCTCTAGATGCCCTGGAACTTACTGTGTAGACAATTTTGGGCTCAAAATCACAGATTAAAATTTTTCTCCACACGCATTTCTTATTTGCTAATTCTTATACCGATGACTATATTATAATGAAATGTATGGTGCATTCAAATAGAGGAGATGCGTGTGTTATAATAAAGTTCAATCTGAGAAATGAGAGACCTAAACATTGTCCAATGAGATATAGCACTAAGAGTGACTACAAATTTAGCTGAGGTGTAGAACCATCACATTCCATGCACAAGATCCTGTCATCCATTAGCAACAATGGCAAACAGTGGTAAAGGCATGCTATCACATTGTGCTTAATATTAGAGTAGGATTAGACCAGGGGAAGTAATTCAAGACACACTGGGCCCTGGCTGTTTTTGCTCAGTTCTCCTACTGTACCTTCTCTTCCATGTTACCTTCACAAATTCAAGAGGAAGACGCTTCAAACCAGTCACTGTTCCAAAGAATTCTTACCACTTCTGTAACCAGATTACAGATGTAGTGTACATATGAATACTTTTCACTAAACAAACATTCACACCCTGCACTTTGCAGGGTTGTGTGCTACTTACATTTCCATCTAATGCTTCCTATGACATAAACCATGGTAAGTTAAATGATAATAATGCATCAAAGACAGTCTACACATTATTTAAGGTGAATTATCACATAGTCTTATTACTACAATCCCTTAGTACCTTCAAGGATATGCTGCATTATCCTGGTGTTATGACGGGGACTTGTATTACAGTAAGAAAGGACAGGGACTGGCACAAGGTTATGAATACTTTCATCTTTTTCAATTACCCCATAGCTGAGGAATTATTCTTGTACTTCTCTGGATCTGTTTCTATCCCAGATTCCTATTACCAGACATGAGCACTTACAAAAGCCACTCCACTTTGATGACACTGCCGCTCAGACTGAAACACAAAGTACTCACCTGGACCTGGCTTCTTGTCTCTGCAGGACGGGTACATTGAACAGAGACAGACTCTTTGATTAGCAGCATTATAAGAGATGGTTCAAGTCTAAGGTGAGGTCTGTGACTATGTGACCTCACCTCCCTCCAGAACTGCAATTTTCATTTCACCTACAGTGAAACTGACAGTGCTGGCTTTGGGAGACAAGATCATTTATAAAATTTTCCCCTTGCTGCTTAACAAAGGTCCTGTAGAGTATCTTGTGAACTTATCCAAAGAGATAAGGTGTTTTGAAGGGTCACTGAATGTTCATGATATGTGAAGGCTGACTAGGTGTCCAGTGGAAGGTGCTAGAATCATTGAGGTCAGATTCATGAGAAAGTTAGAGGAAACTCCATGTCTGTTTGGAATGTTTACTTTATTGATTTCTTCCAACACAGGCTAACAGAATTGATTTTTAGAAGACTTATAATATTTATTACTTACAATGTTCGAGTGTTTCATACGTGCCTATGTATTTTACTCAAGTCCGTTAATGATTATTTCCTTCCAAATCTTTTCTTAACTACCCACCACAATTCTTTCCAGATTTCATTTGTTCCTAAAACCAAACAAAAAAAATCACTGAGTTATTAAGTGTAAAAAAAAAATCTGCTTAGTGATGGTAGCAGGTACCTAGTACAGGACACTGATGGAAATGAGTAGTTTCTAAATGTTGAAATCTTTAAAAAAATATATATCTGATACTACCTCTCTCAGAAGCCATCTTTATATACCAGTGTTTCAGCTAGGAATGGGAACTTCTGGCCTCTTCCACTCTGCTGGAGTCTTTCTAGATTGATTTTGTGCAGGTATTATTCATACAGTTATAATGAGAATTTACATGTGAAAGTGCTCTGTTACTTCTCGACAAAAAAATTATTACTAGGAATCATCTACCACCACAAAGAATATAACTCTCTTTCTCCTTCTTCCATGATTATCCGGAGTCTTGTGAGGAAGAAGTGTGATATAGATGTCCCATTTTTAGCTGTTCCCCCCAGTGTCTCTTATTCTCAGCACCTTGAACAAATCTTGACCTTTGCGTTGATAATCAAAGACTGCAAAAAGAAGCTTCTCTAATGAGGATTCAGAGATATGCTAAACTCTCAGTATAAAAATTAGAACATAGAGGTCAGTTGGTACTATGTTCTTTTACTATAATGATATTATTATGTTGTTCCCCAGGTGATGAACCAGCCTGACTCCTCTTAAGATCAGTGGCCATTTTGTTACAAGGTCAAAATAAAGTTGTTTCTGTTTTCTATATACCTTATCTCTCTATTTCTTAGAATTAGACTTGTTCCACATCCTGAGTGTGTTTTGACCTTCCTCCTTCCCAAAACTGCAAGATGTTCTGCCAAATAATCTTAAACTGCTATCTATTTCTGTATTTTGTTTGCCAAGTTCCTATGTTGTCAGTTTCTTCCTGGAAACACTCAGTTTATTGTTATGCCTTAAAAATTAGCCTAGAAATTCAACTCATGGCTGTTCTCCTGAGCCTCACACTAGAGGAGACAGCCTCTGGACCAGCTTTTCTGTGCCCAGAAACAAAACTTGCTTAATTCAACCAAAACTTGGGTTAATGATATTACTCTTATTTGGTTGGATTAACACAAGGTCTATGTACTCTCTAGCCAAATATTCTTCTCTCTGATAACAGTGATAGGCAAGGGTTCCATCTTGTGAAGTGTGTTTTTGATTATTCATAAAATGTTTAGTTACATGCATATTGTTAATGAATTATTTCAGCAGGCTTGTAATTAATACATCTCTAAGGGTTCACACTTGGGTAAGATTTGTCAAGAAGGAGTTGGAAGAAAGAAGGAGGAGGAGGAGGAGGACAATAAACACAAAAGGATAGGAAGCACAAAAAACACAAGAAGAAGAACAACACTGTGTCTGTACCCACTGCAGCTTCTGCAGCCCCTGCAGCTGTTCCAGCTGTCATAACCACATCAGCCCAGGAAGAGCCTGTGGCAGCACCAGAGCCCAGAAAAGAAACTGGCAGTGAAGGGGAATGAAGGGGAAGACAATAACCTTGATGACTTAGAGAGGCACCTGCAGGAAAAGACCCTGCAATCCACGCAGAAGGCCCAAGTGTCCCTGCAGTCCTAGGTGGATATGTTTGTTACATTGTAAATTTCATGTAGTTTGTACTCAATTTGATTTTACAGTTGCTAAAGTGTGTTTGAGCTTTAGACTATAACATTTGTTGTAATAATTGCTAAGTTGAAGTTCACCACGTTTTAAAAACTAGGGCATGGATATACATTACAAAGATGTCTACAGTGTATTAGTGACATTCTTCCATTTACAGTTAGAGTGAAATATTTTAAAGCCAAAAAAGTTCTCCTTTTTAAAAAAAATGGTGTTTAAATATTTTTGGAATTCTTGTGGTTCCTTTAAATGCCCTTTCCTTTCCCAGAGTTTTCCCCCCCTTTTCCCTTTCTCTTGAATTTTAGCACCCATGTAAATTATGCTTCCAACCTTGTATAGGTTTGTAAGCTTGCCCAGAAGTGAGATCACTGTTGCAGTACCTCAAAAGTGTGAGTGTTTCAATGTTGGAAACACTCCTGTTGCCTGTGGAGTCTGCTGACATGCCAGGATCCCAGCTGCAGAGTGGAGGTACTACTCATGGCTGCTGGAGATTCTGTTCCCATGTGACAAGTGCCTAAGTTCATTTGGAAGTCTGGGAGTTTCTCACTTGGGTTGTTTTGTTTTATTCTTCCCCTTTTTTTCTTTTTCTTTTGTAAAGACAATTCACTAGACCCAGGAAGGACCCTTCAGTTATATAAATTTGATTTATGAAACTCTGTGGCTCCTATTTTTCCTTCCTTTCAATCAGCACACACTGAGGAGCTCTTGCATTTGGCAACCTGAACTTGGACATAGTGTCTGGTTTCACTTGTTTTTATTTTATTCTTTAACTAAACCTATATAAAGCTTGTGAATAAAACAGAATAAATTTTTAAATTAAAAAAAGATTTATTATTACTTCCAGCACTTTGAAGTAATACCTAAAGATTTTCTGGGTTTCTTTGATGTCTGTTATTATTTCTCCCTTTTCATTTCTTATTTGACTAATGTTTTCCCTCTGCCTTCTTGTCAGTTTGGCTAAGGGTTTGTCTATTTTGTTGAAGTTCTCAAAGAACCAACTTTTGGTTTCATTGATTCTTTTTATTGTTCTTTTTGTTTCTAAGTTGGTGATTTCAGCCCTAAGTTTGATGATTTACTACCTTCTGCTCCTCTTGGGAGTGTTTACTTTTTTTCTAGCTCTTCCAGTTCTGCTGTTAAGTTACTCATATGGGCTGTCACAATGTTCTTTTTGAAGGCACTTAGTGCTATGAACTTTCCTCATAGCACAGCTTTCATTGTGTCCCATAGGTTTGGGTATGTTGTGACTTCGTTTTCTTTGGATTTTAAGAAGTCTTTGATTTCCTTCTTCATTTGTTCTCTGACCCAGTGGTCATTGAGTAGAGACTTGTTCAATGTTCATGAATGTGTAGACTTTTTGTTATTTCAATTTTTGCTGAAGTCCAGTTTTAATCCATGGTGATCTGATAAGATACAAGGGGTTATTTCAATTTTCTTGTATCTATTGAGGCTTGCTTTACAAAACACATTCTTAATATGTAAATACATCCTGCTTACTTCATAAAGTCTTACTTGTATGTATTAGATTTTAAGAGTGAACAGTTAGTATTAGATTACCAATTGGTAGAATTTTCCCTGGGGAAGATTATTTGTCCCAGATTCAACATTCTTTGGATGTCTGTAGTTCTCTCCCTATGGTTGGAGAAAGATTCATGTACCAAACATGTTACCATGTCTATCGACGTCATTCATGTTCAGATCTTGCTTTAAAACCCCCTTTGATGAGGCTTCCTAGGTGTAGCCTTTCTGACATTCTAGGAGAAGCATTCTCACAGCAAGCCTCTTGTTCCTGTGACTCTTATAATCATTCCAGCTTCTTTGTCACTATTATCTCTGAGCCTATGCACAGTTATTGTGTTGTAGATGTATCACATAGGGCTGGGCAACACATGGCCCCTGGTTCTTGGCATATTGGTCTGTTGCAGTACTCGCAAATGGTCTCCAACTATAGGAAGCCACATTTCTTTGAGATAGGGTGAGAACTACCTATACTTATCTGTGGGTACAAGGATAAATATTTACAATGTGGTTGGGAATCATGTTGATTTAGTAATGTTGCAGTAGAAGATTCTTCTCTATTTTCTATGACATCAGCAGTTCTAGGTAGTTGACTGTGGTTCTAGCACCAAGAAAAATTTTCCTGTGTAAAGTAGAAGCATTTCCGAATTTATTTATGCAATCATTATTAGCCTGAAATCAAGACCAGACAAGAATGTATTTTGACATGGACAAATGTTAACAAGACCCTGACTACCAACTCCCTTGAAAGCACACCCCACAGAGGTAAACTGCACCCCATATCCCATTTTCCATTTCTCTCCCCACAACTCAGCCTGCTTTCCCAGAGTCCTGTTGGCACCATGGACAACCAACACACAACTCTGTTTGCTTTGCCAGTGATCTACTAGCACCCAGGACTCCTAGTCACACTTGTACTAGGGAACCAAAGGCAAGCTTAGCATCCAAAACTCCAGAGGTTGTGAAGGACACACAAAGTCCAGAGTTTCACCCTACTGGGCCTGAAGACTTACTAGTCACCAGTATTTCAGGCCACACAGGCCAGAGGACAGAGAAAAAACAGAAACTAAGGGGGAAACATAAAAATTATACCTCCAATAAGGATAAACTCAGAAATCAGCCTCCAAACCTATAATAACCACAAAACCCAGATGGCTACGGGCCAGTGTCAGAACACAGCCAATAATAGTTAGAGAAATATGGTACCACCAAAGCCCAGCTATCATACTACACCACATCCTGTATGTCCTAACACTGCTGAAGCACAAGAAATTGACTTTAAATCCAATCTTTTGGGGGGAACATAGTTTCTTTCTTTTTTTAATATTTATTTATTACTTCAGTTTACATCTCCATCACAGTGTCCTCTTTCCACACCTACCCGTACCATGGTAGGGCCAAGAGCCTCCTCATACTTTAGGGGCCTACAAGGCAGCACCACTAGGGCAAAGTGTCTCATTTACAGGTAAAAAAATTATGTTCTGGTTCCCTTTGGTGCATTTGTTGTAATATAGTTATCCTGTATTATATGACTAAAATCCAACTATAAGTAAATAGATGCTATGTGCATCCTTCTGATTCTGGATGAGCTCACTCAGGATGAGCTTCTCTAGTTCCATCCATTTGGCTGCAATTTGAATGATTTTGTTGTTTCTGATAGCTGAGTAGTATTCCATTGTGTAGATGCACCACAGTTTTTTAATCCATTCTTCAGTTGAGGGACATCTGGGTTGTTTCTGGTTTCTAGCTATTACAAATAAGGCTGCTGTGAACGTAGATGAGGAAACTTCCTTGTGATTTGGTGAGGAGTCATTTGGATGTATGCCCAGAAGTAGTATGGCTGAGTCTTGAGGTAGAGCTATTCCAAGTTTTCTTTTTTTTTTAATAATTTATTTTTTATTTCTTCAAGTTACATCTCAATCACAATCCACTCCCTACTCCCCCCTCCAGTCCCACCCTTCCACCCTCCTCCCCCTCAACCCCCCCATCCTCTTCCCTTCTTTTTTTTCAGTTTAAGGTATTTATTGTTCCCCCCAACAGCTCTCCCTTTCAGTCCAAAAAATGGTTCTTTTTCTTATAACTATAAATACAATACAAAACAACAGAAATAAATAGGCCATGATTATAAGAGTTATATGGCTTAGCATACATTCCCAATGTCCAGTCCATATGTATTTGGCACCTGACTTTAACATTCTACTATCTAACCATCTCCATGAGTTTAAAGTTCTATATCTAACCCAGCTTTCATACCAACTTGCCTCATAATTTTAAAAATATCTTCTTAGATCCAGAACACCCTCTTGATTCCTAAACAACTCAAAATTTAACTATGAGACTCTAGTTATCCATTCTTCAACCACCTCAGAGACCTGAGAGGGATAAATATATCTGATTATATAGGAAGTGCAGGGCCTACAGCTTCCAAAACTAAAAAATGACATACCAGTGGCTGCCTGGACAGTTCCCATTTTCTCTCCATACATTACAGCATCAATCTTCAGCCATTTGGCCCCATTTCTCTGACAGACATTGGT
>CAJQZJ010032290.1:1980724-2020398 GCA_907164525.1 Lophiomys imhausi
TAATATATAAAGTATTACCTTTCAATCCGGATTAAAGAAGAAATTATTTTGATATTTTGGAGCTAAACAAACCTTTAGTGTATATATTTTGAGATCTCAAAGGACAATTTGTTTGAATTGCAGCCTTCCTTTCGTAAGTAGCTTTTAAACTTAAATCTTTCCAAATCCTATGTGCCTCCAAGTTTTCTAAGATATCCCCAGACTTATTTCCATAGTGGTTGTACAAGCCTGCACTCCCATCAGCAATGGAGGAGTGTTCCCCTTTCTCCACAACCTCACCAGCATGTGCTGTCATTTGAGTTTTGATCTTAGCCATTCTGACAGGTGTGAGATGGAATCTCAGAGTCGTCTTGAGTTGCATTTCTCTGATGCTTAAGGATGCTGAGCATTTCTTCAAGTGTCTCTCAGCCATTAGGGAGTCCTCATTTGTGAATTCTATGTTTAGCTCTGTTCCCCAATTTTAATTAGATTATTTGGTTTCTTGGCATTTAATTTCTTGAGTTCTTTGTAAATTTTGGATATTAGACCTCTGTCAGATATGGAGTTGGTGAAGATTTTTTTCTAATCTCTAGGTTGCTGTTTTTGAATGACAGTGTCTTTTGCCTTACAGAAGCTTTTCAGTTTCATGAGGTCCCATTTATTGATTGTTGGTCTTAGATTCTGATCTTTTGGTGTTCTGTTCAGGAAGTTGTCACCTGTACTGATGAGTCCAAGGGTTTTCCCCACTTTCTCATCTAATAGATTGAGTGTGTCAAGCCTTTTCTTAAGGTTTTTGATCCACTTGGACTTAAGTTTTGTGCAGGGTGATAAGTATGGTTCTAATTTCATTCTTTTACATGTTGACATCCAGTTAGACCAGCAGCATTTGTTGAAGATGCTGTCCTTTTTCCATTGTATGGTTTTGGCTTCTTTGTCAAAAATTAAGTGACTATAGGTGTGTGGGTTCATTTCTGGGTGTTCAATTCATTTCCATTGATCCACTGGTCTGTTTCTATACCAGTACCATATTGTATTTATTACTATTGCTCTGTAGTACAGCTTGAAATCTGTGATGGTGATACCTCCAGATGTTTTTTTATTGTACTGGGTTGATTAAGTTATTCTGGGTTTTTTGTTATTCCATATGAGGTTGAGAATTGTTTTTTCCAGGTCTATAAAGTATTGTGGTGGTATTTTGATAATTATTGCAATGAATTTGTATATTGCTTTTGGCAGGATGGCCAATTTTATTACATTGATCTTTCCTATCCATCAGCATGGGAAATCTTTCCATCTTCTGATGGTCTCCTCAATTTCTTTCTTCAAGGACTTGAAGTTCTTGTAATTCAGGTCTTTCATTTACTTGGTTAGAGTTACACCCAGGTATTTCATATTGTTTCTGGCTATTGTGAAGGGTGTTGTTTTCCTAATTTCTTTCTCAGCCCATTTATTTGTTGTATAAAGAAGGGCTTCTGATTTTTTTGAATTAATTTTGTATCCAGCCACCTTGCTGAAAGTTTTTATCAGCTGTAAGAGTTCTCTGATGGAAGTTTTGGGGTCACTTATATATGCTATCATATCGTCTGCAAATAGGGATAATTTGATTTCTTTGTTTCCAATTTGTATCCCCTTGATCTCCTTTACTTGTTTTATTGCTCTAGCAAGAACTTCAAGTACTATCTTGAAGAGATATGGCGAAAGTGGGCATCCTTGTCTTGTCCCTGAGTTTAGAGGAAATGCTTCAAGTTTCTCTCCATTTAATTAGATATTCACTTTGCTTGCTGTATATTGCCTTTATTATTTCTAGATATGGTCCTTGTATGCCCGCTCTCTCCAGAACTTTTAGCATGAAGGGTTGTTGGATTTTGTCAAATGCTTTTTCCACATTTAGTGGTATAATCCTGTGGTTTTTTTTTCTTTCATCTTGTTTATATGGTGAATTACGTTGATGGATTTTCATATACTGAACCATCCCTGCATACCTGGGATGAAGCTATTTGATCATGGTGTATGACACTTTTGATGTGTTGTTGGATTCGGTTTGCTAGTATTTTATTAAGTATTTTTGCATCTACGTTCATGAGGGAGATTGGTCTGAAGTTCTCTTTCTTTGTTGGGTCTTTGTGTGGTTTAGGAATCAGGGTGACTGTGGCCTCATAAAATGAGTTTGGCAGTGTTCTTTCTGGTTCTATTTTGGAAAAGAGTTTGAAGAGTATTGTTATTAGCTCTTCTTTGACAGTCTGGTAGAATTCTGTGCTTAAACCATCTGGCCCTGGGCTGTTTTTGGTTGGGAGATTTTTAATGACTGTTTCTATTTCCCTAGGGTGTATAGGGCTGTTTAATCTGTTAACCTGATCTTGATTTAGCTTCAGTAGGTGGATCTAACAAGAAAATTGTCCCTTTCGCTTAAGTTTACATATTTGGTGGAGTATGGTTTTTTTAAGTAGGACTTAAATATTCTCTGAATTTCCTCAATGTCTGTTGTTATTTCTCCCTTTTCATTTTTGATTTTGTTGATTTGGGTTTTTTCCCTCTGTCTTTTAGCTAATTTAGCTAAGGGTTTGTCTATTTTGTTGATTTTCTCGAAGAACCTACTCTTGATTTCATTGATTCTTTGTATCATTCTTTTTGTTTCTAAGTTGCTGATTTCAGCCCTAAGTTTGATGATTTCCAGCCTTCTGATCTTCTTGGGAGTGTTTGCTTCTTTTTTTCCAGTTCATCCAGGTTAGCTGTTAATTCGCTAATATGAGCTGTCACAATTTTCTTTTTGAAGGCACTTAGTGCTATGAACGTTCCTATTAGCACAACTTTCATTGTGCCCCATAGGTTGGGGTATGTTGTGTCTTCATTTTTGTTGGATTTTAAGAAGTCTTTGATTTCCTTCTTTATTTCTTCCCTGACCCAGTAGTCATCCAGTAAAGAGTTGTTCAATTTCCATGTGTGTGTAGGTTTCTGTTGATTCTGTTGCTGTTGAAGTCCAGCTTTATTCCATGGTGGTCTGATAAGATACAAGGGGTTATTTCAATTTTCTTGTATCTGTTGAGGCTACCTTTGTGTCCAACTATATGGTCAATTTTGGAGAAGGTTGTGTGCGGTGCTGAGAAGATGTATTCTTTGGTGTTTGAGTGAAATGTTCTGTAAATATGTTGGTCCTTTTGGTTCATGATCTGTGTTAGACTAATTATTTCTCTGTTTGGTTTCCGTCTTGATGATCTGTCCATTGTTGTGAGTGGGGTGTTGAAGTCTCTCACTACTAGTGTGTGGGGATCTATGTGTGATTTAAGTTTTAGAATACTTTCTTTTACAAATGTAGGTGCGTTTATATTCGGGGATAGATGTTCAATATTGAGATGTCCTCTTGATGAATATTTCCTTTAACGAGTATGTAATGCCCATCTCTGCCTTTTTTTTTAATTAACTTCAGTTGGAAGTTTATTTTGTTTGATATTAGGATGGCTATTCCATCTTGCTTCCTGGGTCCATTTGCTTGGAAAACCTTTTCCCAGCCCTTTACTCTGAGATAGTGTCTATCTTTGTTAGTTAGATGTGTTTCTTGTATGCAGCAAAATGATGGGTCTTTTTTACGGATCCAATCTGTAAGCCTGTGTCTTTTTTATTGGGGAGTTGAGTCCATTGATGCTGATGGATATTAGTGACCAGAGGTTGTTATTTCCCATTATTTTGGTGTAGGTGGTGGTCCTGTGTTTCTTTCGATTAGTTGTCATAGAGTTTTCTATTTCCTCTGTTTTCTTGGGTGTAGTTATCTTCTCTGGGTTGGAATTTTCCTTCTAGGATCTTCTGTAGGGCTGGATTTGTGGGTAGATATTGTTTAAATTTGATTTTGTCATGGAATATCATGTTTTATCCATCTATGTTGATAGAGTGTTTTGCTGGGTATAGTAGTCTGGCTGGGCACCTATGTTCTCTCAGGGCTTGTAGGACATCTATCTGGGCCCTTCTAGCTTTTAGTGTTTCTGAAGAGAAATCAGGTGTAATTCTGATGGGTCTGCCATTATATGTTACTTGACCTTTCTCTTACAGCTTTTAATATTCTTTCCTTGTTCTGTACATTTGTGGTTTCAATTATTATGTGGCAAGAGGAGTTTCTTTTCTGATCTAATCTGTTTGGTGTTCTGTAAGCCTCTTGGAATTTTATTAGCATCTCTTTCTTTATGTTTGGGAAGTTTTCTTCTATGATTTTGTTGAAGATGTTTCCTGGACCTTGGAGTCGGGAATCTTCTCTTTCCTCTATGCCTATAATTCTTAGGTTCCATCTTTTCATTGAGTCCTTGATTTCTTGGATGTTATGGGTGAGAACTTTTTTAGCTTTCTCATTTTCTTTGGATGTTGTACTGATTTCTTCCATCGAATCTTCCATGCCTGAGATCCTGTCTTCCATCTCTTGTATCCTATTTTTGATACTCATGTCTGTAGTTCCTGTTCTCTTCCCTTGATTCTACACTTCGACTCTTAACTCTGACTGTGTTTTCTTTATTGCTTCCATTTCCAGTTTCATGTCTTGAAAGATTTTATTCATTTTGTATATTTTCTGCTCCCACTTGCTTGTCTTTGCCTGGAAATCTTTCTTATCTTTTAAATCTTTCATTGCTTTGTCTCTTTCCTGTTCAAGTTGAGCCACTTTGGCTTGGAGCTCTCTAATAGTATTATCCATTGCTTTCCCTTGTAAAACTGTGGACTCTTTGAATTCCTTCATAGATTTAAATTCTTCTTGAAAGGACTCTTTCACTTTCCAGAATGTAGAATTGTCGTCCTTTTCATGTGCTTCAGCTGTGGTGAGGTGGTCAGAACTTGCTGTACTAGCATAGTTGCATTTCGTTGGGGTCATATTTCCCTGACTTTTGTTGGTTCTGTTTTTTCGCTGTCCTTTTGCCATTTGGTTGTTTTTAGCTGTTTGTTCCTGTTGCCTTCTGGGCTTGGTGACAAAGGGGGGCACTTTGGTTTGGCAGTCATATTGCTTGGTGATCTGTCACTTTCCACTAGCTGGATGGGGCTTTGTGTGGAGGTTCTCAGTGTGTCTCCCAGAGCTCACACCTTCCTGTTTTATCCCAACTGGGGACTCAGGTGAGGGGTTGTGATAGGATGTGTTCGTGTAAGTTCCTGGGATCCAACTGGTCTTCGTATAGATGAGAGTGTAGTTTGGTAGGCCGCAGACTGTTGGGTGGGATTGTAGCTCCCCTGCAGCTTATATGTCGGGTCTGTGTTTGTGGTCCTCCCCAGCTACTCTCAGGGGGTTCTCAAGGTCAATGTGCATCTAATAGCCAGAAGCACTGTGATCTGGTACAGCCCACTCTCAGGCAACAAGGAATGGCCCGGGATTGCTTCACTGCTCACAAATCAGAGCTCTCTATGTTGTACACTGAGTATTCAGCCTGCAGCAGCTCTGTTGGTATGATCCTTTGTGTCCAGGCACAGATTCTGTGGACTCTGGAGGTCCCAAGTTTGGCAGTTGAGACCACTTGCTGGAGTCTTGAAAGGACCTGACTCCACACCCTTAAGGTGAGTCACTCAGCAGTATCCCCCAGGCCAAAACCTCACTGTTCCAGGGGTGGAGCTATATATGCTTAAGCTCTGGTTTCCTGCTTGAAGGGCCAGCACTAGTAAAAGGGTCTGATATTAACCCCACAATTTGGCCAGGGCTTGGACCCTGTGGAGAACAAATCTGCCTTCCAACCCGGCTACCCAACTTTCTGCCACTCTCACAGCTTCACATATTTCTGTATGGAGCTGGCTTTGGATACTTGCAATTGGGGCCACTGTCTTCCAAGTTCTGGTACAGTGTAGTGGAGCTGCAGCTTAACCTGCTGCCGGAAGTGTATCCCGCTGCTGAGTCCAGCTACAGTGTTTTTCCCAGTGACTGTAAATCCAATAGAGAGGTCTGTATGTTTGTCCCACACCCTTCTGGAGAAGCACAAATATGCTTGAGCTTTCCAAAATGCAGCTGTGGACCCGCCGACTACTCTGCCATTCCACCACTGTGGCTCCGCTAAGAGTGTATCCTGCTCCCAAGGATCAACTCTTCGCTAAATAGCCAGAACACCTGTGTGGGATCTGGGGGCCCAGGAGGCTGGTGAGTAACCCTCTCTGGGGTTCAGATCTGCCACTGGGTATTTGAGTGGCTCTTACCCTATTACTCTCCTGGTGATGATTCCCGATTCCCAGATTCAGCGGCTTCCTGATTTTCTGAGTGTCAGAGAGAGGGGAGGAGAGTCCTGCCCAGCATGTTTAATGGTCCCTGTGTAACTGGTGAAACCCAGTGGGTTCGAGTCACTCAGATTGTTGCCCAGCGTCTTATAACTCTGTGGCTTTATGGCTCTTTTCCCTGCATTCAAAATGCATCTGCGCCACCGTCTTGGATCCAATCCAATCTTATAAAGATGATAGAGGTCTTTGAAGAGGAAATACAAAATCCCTTAAAGAAATAAAGGGAAATGCGATTTAACAGGTGAGGGAAATGAACAAAACTGTTCCTTACCTGAAAATGGAACTAGAACCAATAAAGAAAACACAAACTGAGGGAATCCTGAAGTTGTAAAACCTAGGTTTAAAAAAAAAAAAAAAACAGGATATACAGACACAATCATATCCAGAGATGAAAAAAAATCAGGAATAGAAGATATGATAGTTTAAAGTTCTATATCCAACTCAGCTTCCATTGTAACTTGCATCACAATTTCAAAAACATCTTCTTAGATCCAGAACACCCTCCTAATTCCTAAAAAATTTAAAATTTAACTATGAGACTCTCGCTATCTAGTCTTCAACCATATCAGAGACCTGAGAGGGATAAATATATCTGATTAGACAGGAATTTCAGGGCCAGCAGTTTCCAAAACTAAGAAAATGACATACAAGTGGCTGCCTGGACAGTTCTCAATTTCTCTCCATACATTACAGCATCAATCTTCAGCCATCTGGCCCTGTTCCTCTGACAGACATTAATTGTAAAGCAGGAATTATGAAGGATTTGTCTACCCTGTCTTGCACTTACCTGCTTCTAAGTTTTATGAGGGTGAATTAGCCTAGCCCCTCACCAGGTATAACCCTCAGGAGAGCGGACTCTTCAACATGCCTGGGCAGAAGAGTAGAGCTTGACATGGTGGAGGGGATGTGGGTGAGGTGCCTGAGGTGTGAGCACAGAAGAGCTGGCCCTGCCAATTTTATGCTGTGAGGGAGCGTAGACACTGGGTGATGTCCTCCCTCCCTCACCACCTTCAGTAGTCAGGAGAGCTGACCCCTAGATCGTAAGAGTAGGAAAACTGGCTCTGCTCCTTATTTGCTGTATCACTCAGGAGAGCTGATGCTTCAGGAGCTAGCCTTGAGGACAAAGGAGTGTGTAAGTCAGTCCTGAAGGTAGGTATGAGAGCTGGAGAGCTGGCCCAGCCCCTACCCAGCTGCAGCACCTAGGAGTGTGGTTGCTGCACCTCAATTGGGCAGCACAGTGGAGTTGGCTCTGGTGGAGGAATTGCTGGTGAGCTAGCCCCAAGGGTATGAGAGCAGAAGATCTGTCCCTATGCCCCCTGTCATCAGTGTAGCCAGGGCAGTGCTGGAGAACACCCCCTTGTGGTGTGGATAAGAGAGACTGACAAATCCACCTACAACCCAGGCTCAGATCCAGGGCTTTGAGTTGCCCTCCCAAAATCTACTTCATCTAAGAAATATTGGAGCATGTGAAAGAGCCAGATCTGCTGATCTAAAGCTGCAGGATCTCCATGACATAGGACAACAGAGGATAACTAAGGAGAGTGCCAGTAAGGATCCAATACTGATGGTGTAGCAGAAGCCAGAGGCCTTGAAGCAGATCACTGACTCGTTGGAATAAACATTTGCAAATAAAGATGTGTGGACAAAACGGTATACTGTGGGATATATGGTGACACACTATAGCTTCCATGACCAGAGATGTTTCTATGCTTTGTGTTGTTTATTTTGTTCATTTGTTTGTTTCGGGTTTTTTGTTTGTTTGTTTTCTTTTGAGGAGATTGCAAGGACGGAGTGCAGATGCAAGGTGACAGGGAAATGGGTGGGACTGGGGTGCATGATGTGAAACTCACAAAGAATCAATAAAAAGTTAAAACAAAACCAAACAAACAAACAAACAAATAACAGAGTCATAGTTAGTAACCTTGGGCAGATCTTTGGAATTGTACCAGTAAATGTGATGTCAGACTCTACTGTTTGTAGTCTCTGGTCTCCCATAAGCTTTCTGGTCTCTCAACTCATACTCATTTTCTGAAATTTTAGCAAACTCCTTGTTTGGTTTGTGTTGTTAATGCTGATTTCGTCTGACACAAGAACACCCTTGCCGGCCTCTGCTCTACCACTGATAAAGATCACAATGTGCACTTCAAGATTGTTCTTCACCACATAGATAGTGGGAAATCAGCATGGAATATATTAGATGTTCTTTCTTTAACACACTCTCTCTGATCTCTCTCACTATACTCTCTTCTCTCTGGCTCTCTGGCTCTGTGTCTCTCTCACACACACACACAAATATGCATAAGCTTGTCATTAGTGCATAACATGGCTACTAATATGTGTGCTAATTTGTAAATGCTTTCTGTAATTTAACATCACTAAGGGTATTTAGTAGAGACTTTGTGGTAGTCTCTTATGTGTAGATTTGCAGTAATAGTATTATCTGCAAATAGAGAAACTTGGACTTCTTTTCCTATTTACATGCTTTTATTTCATTATTTTGTCTTATTTCTATAGCTAGCAAGTGTCACTCAAAACACTGTAGTGAATAGTAGTAGAGAAAGTAAATGCTCTTGTCTCGTTCCTGATTGTAGTGCAATGTCTTGAGTTTTTTCCCATTTAGAATTAACTTGGATATAAATTTGTCACATGTAGCCTTTATTATGCTGATGTGTGATACCTTCTTCATGTCCTCTCTGGGACTTTTATAATGAAGCGATGATAGCAATTATCAAAGGCTTTTTGTGTATATAATAAGATAATAATGTGGTTTTAGTCATTGAGTCAGTTCATGTGGTGAAGTATATTTATGGGTTAGTATATGTTGAACAATCTCTACTTCTCTGGGTAAGGCAGGCTTATTATGGTGAATAATTTTTATATACTTTTTTAAATTTTTATTTGTTTATTTTACATACTAATCACAACCCCCCTCCTTCCCCTCCTCCCAGTCTCACCTTCCCACTCATTTCCAGTGTACTGCTCTGCCTGGTACTCACCCACTCTGGCACATCAAATTTCATCAGTACTAAGTGCCTCCTCATTTGCTGAGGCAAGAAAGCCAGGTCTGCTATGAAAATGCTTCGAGAAGGAGAAACAGAGACCAAATCTAAAATAGTCCCCACTCCTATTGTTAGGTGATCCATTAAAGTACCAAGCAGCCTATCAGCTTCATATGTGTAGTTGGCCTAGGACCAGTCCTTGCAAGTTCTTTGGTTGGTAGTTCAGTCTTTATGAGCCCCCTCCTTCTGAGTTAATTGGCTATGTAAGTCTCCTTGTGGTGTCCATGAGTCCTCGAGCTCCCTCCAACCTTCTCCTAACTTTTCCACAAGGCTCCCTGAGTTTTGCTTAATGCTTGGATGTGGGTCTCTGCATCTGTTTCAATTATCAAGTAGATAAAGGTTTCGTTCTTCTGCATGTGGAAATTCAATTCAATTTTCCTAGTGCCATTGGTTGAAGATGCTTTCTTTGTCCCAGCGTACATTTTTGGCACATTTGTCAAATACTAATTGGATAGAGTTAAATGTCCTCATTTTTGAGACTTCAATTTTTTTCCACTGGTCTACAAATGTGCTTTCATGCCAATATTATATTGTTTTTATTGTCTCTGTAATAGGTCTTAAGATCTAGAATGGTAAATCCTCTAGCAGTGTTGTTCTGGCTCAGGAATATTTTTACATCTCTATCTGTTCTGGTTCTACATGAATTTTAGCATTTTTTTCTGATTCTGAGAAAAATGAGATGGGGTTTACACTGATATTGTTTTGAATGTATAAGCAACAAGAGTCTACAGCATTTCCCCATCTGTATAGTCATGACTGGAAGGATGATTTGAGCATGGCTTCTCACCCCTCTAATGTAAACACTCCTTTATTTTGGCACACTGATTGCACACAATAATGAGCGTCATGTATGGCCACCACACAGTATAGGCTCAGATATAACATAGTTCTATTCAACTTCTAAACACGTGGAAGACCTCTAGGAAAGTTGACAGCTATTACTGTGTCTAAATTTGGATGAGGTTGGACATGAATTCACAGAAACTGATATTTGTGTAATATGTTTATTGAGGCCTGGTGAGTGCTTTGTACTATAGGCAAATATCTAGCATCAAAAAAAATGGTCATGGTGAAAGCATTGTCTACATTGATCATAAGCATACCACTGTGACTTTCGGAAATCCACTACATCTCAACATACCCCACAAGTCTCTATAGAATACCTTTTCACCCTGCAAACTCTTTGAGTTAATCAGTATTATATTAATTTAAAATCCTTAGCTGTGACCTTCTTAGCCAATGTCAATCATCGGTATCTTCCATTCTCTTGTTCTGCCCCTGCCCCAAATCAAATATCATAGACAATACACTAAGTCCTGTCTTCCACTCCAAATGTCTTGATCCTCAAGTTTTAGGTATTTTCTCCTCTAAGAACATAATTAATACTCTTGATACCTAGCACTTTGTCATTTTCTTTGAGGCACTTTTCATCAACTCATGTCCACATTGTCTTATCTTTCCCAGCTCCTTCCATTATTCTGCACTTACTGTTCTTCCCTCCTAATGTCTATATCCTCCCCACAATGTGTTCCCATTATTGATATGGTTCAAAATGCCTTTCAAAGACTTGTGTTTCATAGATCCTTCCCCAATTACGGTAATATTTTTTAAATGTGGGCATTCTTAAGGTTAAATATCACTGGAGGTGGTGAGTGAGGGTATGACTATTGCACATAAGATCCTTGGGTTCAAACATATGGCTGTAAGTGTGTAGTATATAGACTTTATTATATTGAGATATGATCCATCCATCCCTAGATATTCCAAAGCATTTATGCAGAAGGGGTATTAGATTTTGTTACAAGATTTTCTGACATCTGTTCTAGCAAGTGGGATGTCTCCATCTAATCGCTCTGCTCAGAGTCTGGGGATATCATGTAAGAATAAGTAGAAACAGTTCCATAGCCAAAGAGGAAGCATGACAAGGGGAGAACAAGACATTCTAAAGCAACTGAGCAAAGCTCATAAGAACTCACAGAGACAGAATTCATAGGACCTCTGCATAAATATCATTGCTTTCACTTCAGTAGTTTTATGGGATCCCTGATATTTGAATGAGTGGATCTCTAATTCTTGTGTTTTCTCTTGGGTTCTTTTCCTTTTGTTGGGTAACTTGGTCAACCTCGATGTGATGGTTTTTGTGTTGTTTTTTCCTTTAATTTAATAATTTATTCATTTTAACATTCCTTTCACAGCCCCCTCCCTCCACTCCTCCCAATGCTACCCTATCAACCTCTGTCCCCTTTCCCCCTCCCCTTCTTCTCAGAGAAGAGATGCCCCCACCAGCCCATCCCAGTCCTTCATGTTGCATCAGAATTAACTGCATCCTATTCTACTGAAGCCAATCAAGGTAGCCCAGCTAAAGGAACGTTGTCTGATTGTAGGCAAGAGTCCTTGTCGGAGACAGCCCCTGCTATGGTTGCTGGGGGGCTCACATAAAGGCCAGACTGTCTCTCAGCATCATGAGTGTAGGGGACATGGGTTCCATCCATGCATAATATTTAGTTGATGGTTCAATTTCTGTGAGCCCCCATGCACCTGAGTTAGCTGCCTCTGTTGGTCTTGTGTAGTACTTGTCCTCTTCTTGTGCAACCCCAACTCTTCCAAAAGACTCCTAGGTCTCTGTCTAAAGTTTGGATGTGAGTCTCAGCACATGTTTTGATCCTTTGCTT
The DNA here is from genome assembly GCA_907164525.1 of Lophiomys imhausi. Classification (NCBI taxonomy): domain Eukaryota; kingdom Metazoa; phylum Chordata; class Mammalia; order Rodentia; family Muridae; genus Lophiomys; species Lophiomys imhausi. The sequence goes on from CAJQZJ010032290.1 coordinate 1,992,657, forward strand.
AGTGGAGCCTCTCAGAGGACAGTCCTGCTTGCACCTGTCTGCAAGCATAGCAGAGATTAATAGGGTCAGGAATTGGCTCTCTCCCATATGGTGGCTCTCAAGTTTGTCCAGGCATTGACCAGCAATTCCCTCACTCTCTGCTTCATTCTTATCCTTGCACATCTTGTAGACTGTGTAGATTTTGGGTCACAGATTTTGTTGGTGGTCTGGTTTCCCCCTCCCTCCACTGAGACTCCTATCTACTTTTAGGAGGTGGCCACTTCAGTCTCAATATCCCCAACTGCAGGATTCTCAGATAGAGTCACACACATATCCTCCCAGGAGCCTGCCCCTCCACAAATCTCCAATTTGTCCTAGAGATCCTACCCCCATCACTTTCCCTTCTCTCTTCTATCTCTATCACTTTCCACCCCTGCTTTCCCCCACTTAATCCCTTCCCTCGTTCCCCCTCCTCACCCCATCTCCCACCCAGTTCCATATCTTCATCTATTTCTTATGTCTATATTTTTCTGCTTCTGAGTGTGAGTCAAGCATCCTCCCTTGGCCCTCCTTGTTACTTAGCTTCTTTGTCTCTGTGGATTGTAGTATGGTTATCCTGTACTGTATGGCTAATATACACTTATAAGTAAGTATATACCATCCAAACCATTTGTGTCTTTCTGGATCTGGGTTACATCATTTAGAATGATCTTTTCTAGATCCAACCAGCCTTCAAATCTCTTGATTTCCTTGTTCTTAATAGCTGAGAAGAGCTCCAATGTGTTAATGTACCTTTTTTTTTTTTATCCATCCTTAGGTTGAGGGACATCTTTGTTGTTTCCAGGTTTTGGCTATTATGAATGAAGCTGTTATGAACATAGTTGAACAAAATGATGGAATATTTTTAGGGTATATGTGAGGAATAGAGGGGAAGAAACTGTCATCAGGACATATTGTGTGAGAGTAGAAATCATTTTAATAACATGTTAAGAAAAAAAGAGTTTCTGACATCTAATATAAGAATCAAGTGATTTATGTCTTTTCATCCATCTGTGTGATGCATTATGTTTACTGATGGCTATTTGTGGAACCAGTCTTGCATCTTCGGGAAAAAATGTGATGTTGCTCTATTTTAAACTAAAGTCAGTTTATTGTAATGAACTCACAAATAAAAGCTTCAAAGAGCTACAATGAAATTGCTACACAGAGAACACTGGTTCAGGCCAATATGCTGCATATATCAATGAACTATGATGAAATTAGAATAATAATGGTGAAGCCATAGAGATTTTCTTAATGTTTTACACTGTGACTAGAAATTACATTTTTGTGCTCCTATGCAGCAGAAAAAAAAGAAAAGGGAAAAGAAAAAAATGAGAGATAAAAATAGAAAAGTAATCACCATCAAATCCTCTATCAATGGTCAGAGTTCCTTCTTCCTGCCCATCATCTAACATTACCTGTATTGGTCTCCTTTCTAAATGTTATATTGAAGTTGTATTTATACTCATTTGCATATATACAAGTAGACATAATAGGATAGGATCTGTATATGTAGGAGAACATGTGATATTTTCCCTTGAATTTGAGTAACATGGCTTAATATTATCAATTATAATTCTATCAATTTTCCTACACATTTTCTGATTTCATCTTTCACTCTATCAAATTATACTCCATTTAAATATGAACATAAATTTAATATCCAGTGTATCTGGTTATAGATAAATAGCTGCTGTGCTACATTTTATTGTTGTAGTAAATAAAGCAACAATAATCACTGATTTGCAATTATCTCTATTGTACAATATGGAGTACTCTGGTTTTATGTCCATGACTGGAATACCTGAGTCAAAGAGTTCCAGTTTACTTTTGGGGAAACCACAAACTGATTTCTACAATGGCTGAATTGATTTCTTCTAAATAATTTGATAAATCCAGCATTATAGTGATGCAAATCAGATAGAGAGCAACAATAAAAATTTGCAATTTCTTTGATAAAAAATTTTCATAAAATATTAGAAAATACAATGTGAGATCACATCAAATCATCATTTATTTTCAATTGATTTCTGTATGAAATGAAAAATATTAATCCAGTTTTATCTAGGACTGATGCAGATTAGAGCAATTGTAATGGGACAAGGATAAACTAAAGAAGAATTTTGTGGCCAGCCAAGGTTTCAATTTTCTTTGCAATTACAATGTCAGACCTATACGGGATCTGTAAAATCCCCAAGCAGCCAAGATGACGTGACAAGATGAAAGTCACAAGAAGAATACTTTTATTGAAAGTTATTTTTTCTGGCTTCTTTATACCTAAGTCAGCAAAGAGAAGATTCTCACAGAACAAGTTGAAGATTGCAATGGGCCTCACGCAATGTGATCAGTTCATATAGGGTGCTGTTCAACCAGCTGAGAAACTCCCAAATTCATTTGGAAGAATCAGAAAAAGAGAAGGTGCTACTACCTTAATTTTCTGTATTTTTTTATTGTTTCTTTTTTTATATAAGTACTTTATTTTTTTTCTTCAAGTTACATCTCAGTCACAAACCCTTCCTGTCCCACCCTTCCACCCTCATCCCCCCCAACAGCTTCCCTTTTCAATCCAACAAATGGTTCTTTCTCTTATAACAGTAAATTCTATACAAAACAGCAGAATTAAATATGCCACATTTATGAGAGTTAAATGGCCCAGTATACCTTCCCAAAGTCCAGTTCATACATATTTGGCCCCTGACTTTAACCTTCTACCTTCTAACCATCTCCATGAGTTTAAAGTTCTATAACTGACTTAGCTTTCATAATAACTTGCATCACTATTATAACCATCTTCTTAGATCTAGAACGCCCTCTTGATTCCTAAACAACTCAAAATTTAGCTATGAGACTCAAGCTGTCTATTCTTCAACCACCTCAGAGAGCTGAGAAGGATAAATATATCTGATTATATAGGAAGTGCAGGGCCTGCAGCTTCCAATACTAAGAAATGACAAACCAGTGACTACTTGGACAGTTCCCATTTTCTCTCCATACATTCCAGCATCAGTCTTCAGCCTTTTGGTCCTGTTTCTCTGACAGACATTTATTGTAGAGCAGGGATTATGAAGGACTAACCTACCCTGTCTTGGCAGAGCTAGGCTGTCGACTTCCCTGCTACCAAGTTTTGTCCTTTTTGGACAGCAGTCTGTCTGCAGTTGAAGCAAGGAGTTTTTACATGTCAAGAGATAGGCTTGCCACTAATTCAACTATCTCACACTGGAGATTCTTCGATGCTTTTCTTCTACTTGGAGTAGAATAGGGGGTGCTGTCAGGAGCTGATATGTACTTCTCAGCTTTCACTTTATAATCCTTCCAAAAAGATTTCCTCAGGCTGATGGTCATGGCTTGGAAGACACTCAAGAGACAGGTAGTGCCAACAGACATACTCCGGCCAAATGATTGAACGTATATTAGGAGTCTACATGCAAAATCATTCAAGAACTGCTTCAGCCCAAAAGCTGCCTTTGTGTGAGGCACTCCTGCAGAGAGAATGACTAAGGCATTGGATGCCATTAGGTGCATGATAATCAAATCTGTGGGCTTTAATGTACATTCTCTGGAGTAAAGGACTAGGTAATAGAACATTAGAGAGAAATTTCCCAGAATTCCAGCTGTAGTTTGGGATAAGAAAATGATACTGATGACCAGATTACAGAAGTCCATTTTATGATTCAGAATAATTTCCTTTAGAACACAGCTCTGATATTTCTCTGTTCAAGATAATGATGACAAATATTTATAGGCTATGATGGAAGAAGATGCCTTTATTCCATGGTGGTACTAAGAGACTGAAACACAGTATCCTTTCATTTCAGTAGTTCAAGGCCAGCCCTGAACACTTAAAAGGAACTCCTCCCAAAAGTTTTACAGTAATACATTGCTCCCCATGTATGTTATTGTGAGATTGTTCAATACTCCAGAATATATATAATGCTCAAAAAGAGCTACCAAGTTTCATAGAGAATGAAACATTCGGGTTGACTTGATGTTGGCTCATGAGAAACAATGAAAAGTGACATCCCATACAAACAAGTACAATATAAAACTTTCAGGATATATTGGTATTTGTTAATCATTCTGTCAAATAACAAAACTCCAATAAATACCACAAAGCTTAATTATATCAATTTAATGTATTTTAGCACATAAAATTTAAACAAAAATGAGAAATTTAAATGACAGCTAAAGATACTTTTAGTTTAATGTGAAACTAACCCTCTCCTTTCTACACCCTCTTTGAAAAAGTACCCAACCCTGTTCTAGAAACTGGACATTAGAATATTCCAGTTACCTGCATGCTTCTGAATTCTGCAAAATTGTTTGCTTTCTTTACTTCCACTAACCAGCTACCAACAAGTATATCCATTATGTTGGGGGTTTTTTTGTTTGTTTGTTTGTTTGTTTTGAGTTTGTTTAGGTGAGGTTTTTTGGTATTTTTTTATCTTTAAAAAGCTTCATGCAAATACATTAAAGGCTGCTCTTTGAGAAGTGTTTCTCTCCAGGTAGTCACCAAACCCAGTGAATAGAGATTGAGTTTGGAATTAATTGTTGGGTGGTCTTTGGCTCTTTACCCTGCAACAGTCTTAGATAAGGAAAATTCATGGAAAGCATGAGCTCGAATGGTAGTACAAGAGACAACTTACATCATATTAAGAGCTAGATTTATGAAAATCACACCACATAGACAAACAGAAACACATGCACACACAACACATGTGTGTGAAATTCAGATCACGTCTGTCAGAGAAAAGGCAATACCTAGTATGATGCAATGTCCCAGAATACACAACATTAAAAAATAGGCCAAATACGCCAGCAGAAATGGCAAGAAAAAGGACAATAGCCCATGAATGATATCTACTGGAGACATGTTCAGTGTCTCTGTTGCAACTGTGTCCATGATAATCATGCTTGATTCATTAGTCTATAGCAGAAATGGTTGCAAGGAAGGCAATGTGTTAGACAGCACACCATTGTAATGAAGTTGGAGGAAACTATTAGGACGCCATACTACATACTATATTACTGCAAGAGAAGGTGTGTGAAACCCTTTAAAGTAGGGTTAAATGCCCTCTAAGCAGTAGGCAGAAGCAGCTCTGAATCAGCACCACACTGAACCAAACAGCCCTAGGAAAGGCATCATTTTCCCACATACTCATAAGTCATGCCAGAACACTGAACTGAACAATCAAGAAATGGGATAAAATTGGCTATGAATTTTGGTATCTGAAGAAGTTCAAACAAAGTGGAGAGATGATCTGAGACCTTGGGAACTAATATCAGATATTAGCAGTCTCTGCTTCTCCATGCCCTGGTACTGTAGAACCCCTTAGGGCATGTCTGTAGAGGTAAATAGAAAGTAGTTTATTAAGTGAAGTGATACAGACAGGCCCAGAAAGATCATGAATATACATTCTGTCTCAACATGACTTCATCACACTTAGTTGTTAGAAATATCTGTTTGTGTCAGAAGAATGTATGTTGAGTCCAGGAAACTAGTAAAGAGCCTGTGAGAGAGTTAAAATAGTCTCTATGAGAGAGGCTAGGGAAGGTGAGAAAATACAAGTGATATGAGAGTAGAAAGATAAATAATGTGCATGCCAGAGATTAGCTGGGAGAAGAGCAAATGTTGCGGAGAAGAAGGATTATTAAAGGGGGAAAAATCTTAGAAAAACAAACCATATTTAATGTAATTAAAAGCAAAAGAAGATTAAAACATGGAAAATTGAAAGAAAAAATCAAAAAATAGAAAGCTGGACAGTTTGTAAATAAACATCATAGCCTAGTAATGTGTAAATGTCACTACAAGCCCTATGGAAAACTGGTCACATCTGCTTAGGAAGAACAAATACAAACCTACATGCCAACAACACCAGTCCTAAGAGTAACAACAAAACTAAATTTCTATTGTAACTTAATATATGTAGAGTTTAATAACCAGTAATACTCTTGGTAGCATTTTACCCACATGTGCCCAAAACAGCCAATAATTAATTAATATGCATAGGAAAAAATATGTGTAGACTCTTGAAAATCTTATAGTATTGTTTTTTGTTATATCTATTTGGTTCTGAGGGATGTTTAATTTGTGAAATTCCCATGAGATGTATCGTTATACATTTTGCTTCCTTAAATAAAAAGGTATAGGTCACAAACAAAAAAAAAATGAGATTGTGTTAAGTTTGCTGTTGGAATGGCAGCTGATGTCTGCACATGAAACTCCTGGAATAACATTTAAGACCACGATCCCAACAGACATCATCCAACATTTGTGAACACTGATACTAAGGTGTGAATTCACTGAAATATTCATCAAAATAGTATCACACAAATGTTCTTTATGATTTTGCTGCTTCATCTAGCAACCATATACACAAGAGCTATGACATAGTTTAGTAAGCACACTGTCTAACATGGGACAAATGAAAACATAACATCCTTGGATGTCTTTTAAAATTCTACCTACCTGAAGTTGTTTGCTTGCTGAGAAGCCAGGGACATTTTCAGGAGATGATGCCAGTGAACTTACAGTAGTATATCTGTGAGTATAGAAAAAATATTCACAATTATTGACAAGATCCTTTATCCAAAGACTTGCTGTGGGCCTTTGAGACTCCATGAACAACAATGAATAAGAACAATGAATAATTAAACATGCTTAGGAACTGAATATTTCAATATCCAATTATATTAAATGTAGTGAAGTAAGAAGCAGTGTTAAAGAAAGAAAACATTGACCAATATCTACCACTATATGAGACGCTCCCGTGCTCAGATATTTGGGGTTGCTCTTTTCAATTCTGAAAACGCACATTTCTCTCCACAGCTATAAAATTCTGTCCACATAGGTACAGTGTGGTCACACTACTCACATCCACTGAAATCCAACATTCTCACTGGAAAATATACACTTTAAAAAATTTTGTTATGAGTGAAATGTATAATGGAAAATATAATTTTTGTGAGTTAAGTGCATAAAGGCAAAGAGCAATGATAATTTATGAGTCACTGTTATCCTTTGAGTTTGACACCTTCTTTGGTGTTTATAACTGTATGGTGTGGACAGTAGCTTTATCTCTACAGCTAATACCTGAACATAGAAACAGAAGTGTGTATGCCTTTTTGAAGCCCAAAAGTGTTTAGAGGAAGAGTGATACCGGAAAGACTTGCACATGGCTAGTGTGGTACAAACACAGTCAGTTCAGTCTGTGCTCACAAAGCATTGAGAAATGTTATCAAACATACACCAGCTTTCTATGAGTTCCTCACTTGACAACATGTTCATGTTGTTGGTATTTTATGGAGTGTATTTAATGCTACTTTTGCATGTTTGATATTTTCTCATGGAATCCTCTTACAATGTGGCTCTGGCTTCCATGAACTCACTTTGTAGACTACATTGACGTCAAAATGATGGAATTCTGCCTCCCGCTGCAACCCAAGTGCTGAAATTAAAGGTTTTTACCACACACCTGGATTATTTGGTAATTCTTACATTGATAACTTTATTATAATTACATTTATGATGCATTCCGATAGTGGAGATGAATGTGAGATGAAACAGTTTAATCTGAAAAATGAGAAACCTTAAACATTGTCCAGTGAGATATAGCAGTAAATGTGAATTCAAGTTTAGCTGAGGGAAAGAACCCTGATATACCATGCACATGACCTTGTCTTGCATTAGTAACAGTGATGAAGAGTGGTACAGGCATGTTATCAGGTTGTGTTTAGCATTACAGTATGATTACACCATGGTGACTAACTCAAGACACATTTGGTCCTGGCTGTCATGGCATAATACTCATACTGCTACTTCCCTTCCATGTTGTTCAAGAGAGAAGGAGAGGCTTCAACCTAGTCATTTTACCAATGGCCATTTTACCAAGTCAATACAATTCAAACTCACCTACTCCTCTGTAACTGGAACATAAATGTAATGTCACATAGGAATACTTTTGCTCCAAACACACATTCAGATCCTAGGATTGTGTGCATCTTATATTTTCATTTTAACATTTTTTAGGACAAGAAACTATGGTAAGTTCAAAGACAATCTACACATCATGAAAGTTAAGGTAAATTGTCACATTGACATACAGTCAAGATCTTTCAGCATGTTTACAGATGGGTTGTATTAACTTGAGCATTACCACTATAACCCTCAGTGGGGGACTTATATTAGAGTAAGAAATGTCAGAGATTGGCACAAAGTTAGAAACACCTCTGTCTTTCCAGCTCACCACTTAGCTGTGGAATTATTCTTGTGCCTGCTTTCTCTATTCCTTTAAACTCTTTCTACACCAGATTCCCATTACCAGACATGAGCACTTAATCAAGTTTCTCTTCTTTGCTGACACTGCCCCTCAGACTGAAATACAAAGTTCTCACCTGGCATCTTCCTCTGCTGGATGGTAGGTTCATTGAACAGATCCTGACTCTTAATAAGTAGAGCTGCAAGAGAGTCAACTCCAGCCTTGAGGTGGAGATTAGAGACCTGGCATTCCTCCAGGACTGCAATTTTCATTTCACCTGAAATGGCAATGAGAGAGCTGTCTGGGGGAGACAAGATAATTTATGAAAACTGTCTAGATACCAATTAACAAAATTCCTTAGTGTTTATTATGAATTTCTCCAAGGAGATATGGTATTTCAAAGAGGCACTGAGATTTCATAGTCTTTGAAAGCTACCTGGTCTCCAGTGGACAGTGCTAGAAACTTTGAGGTCCAATTCATGAGAAAGTTTAGAAACATGTCTATGTCTCTTTAAGTTCCAAACTTCATTGACTTCTTCCAACACAAATCAACCCTTCCTCAATTTCTTCTCTACCTTTACTCCTGCACATCTTGTAGGAAGGACAATTCGTAGGTCAAAGGTTTTGTGGTTTGGTTGGTCTCCCAATCCCTCAATTGGAAGTCTTGCCTGGTTACAGGAGACAGCTGCTTCAGGTTCCATTTCCCATATTGCTAAGACTTTTAAATAGAGTCAGCCTCACAGATTCCTGGGAGTTTCCATTACCCTAGATTTCTTGGTCATCCAAGAAGTCCCCCCATTCCAGTTGTCTCTCATAGGAATCTCTCCCTCTGTCCTTCTACCATCTAATCCTTATTTTCATACCCACCCTACCCCTATTCTATTCTCTCCCCTGTTCAGCCACAATATCTCTTTTTATACATCATCAGAAAGTCCTCACACAGCAACTGGTGGGAACAGATGCAAAGACCTATAGCCAAGCATTAGGTAGAGCTTGTGGAATCCTGGTGAAGAGGAGGAGGAAGGATTCTAGGAGCCAGAGCATTCAAGGACATTAAAATGAAACCTACAGTATCAACTATCTTGGGGTAATTCTGGCACACAAAGATTAAACCACTAACCAGGCAGCAAGGATACGATTGACTTAGGACCTCTACATGCATGTAACAGTTGGATAACTTGGTCTTCAATGTGGAGACTTTCCCTAACAGTGAAATCAGGGGCTGTCTCTGAATCTATTAGCTGCCTTTCAGACCCTTTCCCCATACTGGCTGTGTAGTGTAGCCTCAATATGAGAAAATGCACCTCATCTCATGTAACTTAATATCCATTGGATGTCTCCTCTTTTCTGAAGTGAAAGGAGGAAGATTAGAGATGAGAGGATGAGAGGAGAGGTGTGACTGAGGGATGTATTAGGAGGAGAAAAGGGTCAAAAAATATGGTCAGGGTGTAAAGATCATTAATTAATTAGCTAGTTAATTTATTGAAATAAAAAGAGAAACAAACAAAATCATGAAGTAAAAATTGTTTAGTCTGCTTAGGAACAGTACTATGTGCTTAGTTCAGGGGCAACTATGGAAGCATGAGTAGTCTCTAAAAGGTTGTAATCCTAAAGAAATCCCACACTTCCTCTTCCAGAAGCCATCTGTGGTCATCAGCTCCTCCGCTAGGAGTTTCACATCCTGAACACCTCCACGCTGTGGGATTTTTCTAGCTTGATCTGTGCAGGTTTTGCACATAGTGTCTTAAGCAGTGAATTCACATGTACAAATGCACTGCTCTGTCTGGGTGAATTCAGTTTCCTTGGCATCATCTACTACCACAAAGGTTCTAATGCTTTCTGCCTCATCTTCCAGTATAATCACTGAGTCTTGAGAAGAACTGTGATATAGATGTCCCACTTTTAACTGAACACTTCTGAGTCTCTTTTCTCAGCACCTCGCATGATGCTGGGCCTCTGTGTTAATCACCATAGACTACAAAACGAATCATCTGTGATGAGAGTTGAGAGATACAGTAATGCCTCAACATAAAGACAAGAGCTTAGGGGGCAGTACATTATTATGTCCATTTAACAGAATAATACTATTTGGCTCTTCCCCAGGAATGAACCAGCCCTATTTATCTTAAGATCAGTAGTCATCTTCTTACAAGACCAAAATAAGTTTGATACTTTTTATTATAAAACTCAACTCTCAGTTATACAGAATTTGACTTGTTCCACACCCTGACCATATCTTGACCTCCACTCTTTTCCAAACAACAAGATGTTCTCCTAAATAACCTTAAACTGCCATCTGCTTCTGTATGTTGCTTACCAGGTTCCCATGTTGCCAGATTCCGTCTGGAAACCCCCAGCTTATGGTTTGTCCCTAAAAAAGAGGCCTAGTCACTTAACTCATGGCTATTCTCCTAAGCCCCACATTAGGAGAGACCTTTTTTTGTTTTTGTCTTTTTTTGTTTGTTTTTTTGTGTGTGCACAATAGTATAACTTGCCTAATTCAATCCAAATTTTAGTTGGCTGTTTTTACTCTCATTTGGTGGTATTACACAGGTTCTATGTATTCTCTAGCCAAATATTCTTGTCCCTGATAATGGTTCAAGGCATGGATTCTATCTAGTGAAGTAGTCCCACAATTGTTAATAAAATGTTTAGAACTCCCATGATGTGAAGGAACTATTATAACAAGCTTGTTGTTATTATACCTCTCCGGCTTCATACCTGGGTAAGATTTATTATTAGTTCTAGAACTGTGAAAACTCTATAGTATGGGTGAAGCTTCCAGGTAACCACCAATTTTTTTCTTTTTTACCATGTTTTCTATGATTCAAGTATATGATACCTTAACCAATAGTGTCTTATTGTCTAGGAACCACAGACCCCTAAACATTACAGGATATTGACATTGCTCTTAGTTTTCTTCAGTTTATTTCTAATGTTTCCAATTTCAACTGTTCTGAGTAGAGGAACATATTCAGCTGAATCTGAGAAGAATAAAGTATCAGGAGAAAAAAACAATATGCTATCACAATTAGCATTGGAGATCATTAGAACACTTATTACAATGTAATAGAAACTAAGTCTATAATGATGGCACAAAAGTGTTCTGGGAAAAATGACCAAACATGAACCTTGTCATGAAACAAACTTTAAAAAAATTATTTTTTTTAATTTCAACTATAATTACATCATTTTCCCTTTCACTTCTTTCATCGACCCCTTCCCATGTATTCCTCTCAATCTCTCTCAAATTCATATTTATATTTATTTAACTGTTCACACACACACACATGATAGTGCTGTTAGAAAAATAGGATATGTGGTATGATTAAATATCACAGAAAACACATTAGAATAAAAATAGGCAAAGTAGACCAACAGAAATGGCAAGAAAAGGACAATACTGATGAATGATAGCTATTGGGGAATTATTGAGTGTCTCTATTGAAAATGTTTCTGGGAGAATAGTTCAGCTCTTATTAGTCTCCAGTAGAATGATATGGCAGAAGGCAGTGTGCAGGACAGCACACCAGTGTAGTGGAGTTGGAGGAAATTCTCCCAATACCATACTGTATTCCTGTAGGAGAAAGTGTCTGACCTCTCTTAAGTAGTGTGAGATCCCCTTGAAGCAGCAGGCAGAAGCAGCCCTAACTCAGTACCAGGCTGAACCAACAGCCTCAGGAAGGGCACCTGACTTCACACTTTCATCAGCCATGCAGGGACAGTCAACTGAACAATCAAGAACTGAGACAAAAGTAGCTATGAATATTGGGATCTGAAGAAGATAAAACAATGTGGGAAGATGAGCTAAGACCTTAGGAACTACCATATATTAGCAGTTTTCCCTTTTCCAGGCACTGGTAGTGTAGAACACCCTAGGAAAGTTTTACAGAAGCAAATAGAAAGTGGTCTATTATGTGAGGTAATACAGGCCCAGAAAGACCACAAATGTCCATTGTGTCTAGACATGAGTTCATTGCTTATAGTTGTTAGAAATGTGGGTTTATATCAGATGAATGTGTGCTGAGCCCAGAAAACTACCAAGGGTCCATAAGAGGGTAAAAAAATAAGCTTGGTCAAAGAGGCTGGGAAGGTAGGAAAATACAAGTAGCATGAGAGAAGTAGAATGAATATTGTGTATAGAACAGGTAAGTTGGAATAAGGGCAGAGAGTTGGGGAAAGAAAGGATTGGGTCAACCAAAACACTACATAGGAAAAGGTTTTATGTAAACCAGCTATATATAATCTAATTAAAAACAAAAGGAAATTAAAATTATCAAAAATTGAAAGAAAAAAGATGAAAATACCAAAGTTGAACATGTTTGTAGACAAGCCAAGAACCTCATAGCCTGACAATGTCTGAATGTCACTGCAAACATCATGGAATACTGTTCACATCTACTTAGGAAGAACAAATACAAACCTACATGACAATACCCACACTCCAAAGAATAACAACCAAAATACACTTCTATTATCACTCAATAAAAAATGAAGTGTAGGCTAAGCATGGTGGCACACATATTTAATCCCAGCACTTGGGAAGTGGAGGCAAACTGTTCTATGTGAGTTCAAGGCCAGCCAAGTTCCTAGACAACCAGGGCTGTTACACAGAGAAACCCTATCTCTAAAACCTTTTTTAAAAAGTGAAGTATATAATTCAGTAACAGTCTAGAGATCATCAACTAGCATATCACTCACATGTGGCCAGTAACAGCCCAGGATAAATTGATCAAGATATGCACAATAGAAGTCTACATGCATGTAGATCCTTGAAAATCTTACACCATTGGTTTTTTTCCTAGCTTCCAAGTGATGTTTCACTGGTGAAATTTCCAAGAGATGTATGATTATAAACTTATTTCCTTAATTAAAATGTGTAATTCACAGACAAGAAAACAAATTGATTATGTATTAAGTTTGTTTATGGAATGGCAGCTGATGTCTGCAAATGAAACTCATGGAATAACATTTGCAACAGCAGTCGCAACAAACAACATCCAATATTTGTGAACACTGAAACTTACTGAGGTTTGAGCTCACTGACAAGTTCATCAAAGATATATCACACACATGTTCTTTATTTATGCTTTTGCTGTGTCATCTGATGATCATATACATAGGAATTATGAGATAGTTTAGGATGCATACTGTCCAACAGGGGACAAGTGAAAACCCAATATCCCTGGAAGCTTTGTAAAGTTGTATCTACCTGGTGTTGTTTGCTTGCTGAGAGGCCACACACTTTCCCAGGAAAATGATGCCAGTGAACCTACCCTGACAATATCTGTGAAGATAGAAAAAAATTACTCACAGTTATTGAAAAGATGCTTCATCCTAAGCGTTACTATGATCTTTGAGACCTCTTGAATGGTGATGAATAATAAGTAATTGTACCACATGCTTGAGGATTGAATATTTGAGTATCCACCTGCACTCAGTGTAGTGAAGTATGAAGCAATGATAAAGAAAGAATAATTGACCAAAATATACCACAATATGAGTTGACAAAGTCTACCACATATCTTGTGCTCAGATATGTGGGATCAGTCTGTTCAATTCTTTTTTTTTTTTTTTTTTTGAGACAGGGTTTCTCTGTGTAACAGCTCTGGCTGTCCTGGTGTCACTTTTGTAGACCAGGCTGACCTCGAACTCACAGAGATCCGCCTGCCTCTGCCTCCCAAGTGCTAGGATTAAAGGCGTGAGCCACCACCACCCGGCCCAGTCTGTTCAATTCTTAAAATGATCTTTTGTCTTCACAGCCATAGGATGCTGTATAAAAAAGAGAATGTATACACACTGATCACACCTACTGCAATCCAATATTCTCACTGGTATATATTCACTTTAAAAATTTTTATGAAGAGTGTATAATGGAAAATATAATTTTGTGGGTTAAGCGTACAATGGCAAATAGCAGTGACAATTTATGAGTCACTGCTATTTTCTCAGTTTGACACCTTCTTTAATGTTTATAACTATATAAGAAAAGTAGTGTTATTTTCACTATTAATACCTGAATTAGAAACACAAAGGGTACATGACTTTTTAAATCCAAAAAGGGTTTAGAGGCAAAGTAGATATTGGAAAGGCCTGCAGATGCCTAGTGTGCTGCAAACACAGTCAGTCAGCTCAGCCTATGCTCACAAGGCTTTGAGAGACATTCTTGAGCCTACTCGAGTCTTCTATGTTGTTCTTCTGTAAACATTATGTTCACTTTGTTGGTATTTTATTGTATACCTTTGCTGTAAACAGTTTTCACATCAGGGGTATGGGGGGATTAAAGAAATTGCTCCATGATAAGGAACACTTGCTGCTGTTTCAGAGGAAATGGATTTTGTTTCCAGCACCCATATCAGAACTTCCTGTAAATTCAATTCAAAAGGGTTGTCTCACTCTCTCCTTGCCCCTGCAGTCACAACATTCTCTCTACATATAAACAGACATATGATAGATAGATATAGATATATATACAGATAAATAAATAGATAGATATAACATTTTTGCAGGAAAAACACACATGCACACAAATAAGATAGGTGTATAAAAGTGTTTCTATCCCAGATTTCCATTACCAGGCAAGAGCACTTACTCAGTCCTCACTTTTTTGATGACACTACTGCTTAGATGCAATACAAAGTACTCAACGGGTGTCCTGTCCCTGCTGGATGGTGTGTTAATTGGGCAGATCCAGACTCCACAATAACTAGCATTGTAGGGGAGTCAGCCTGACATAGAGGTCTGTGACTCTGTGACTTCATCTCCCTCCTGAATGACAACTTTCATTTCACCTACAATGACAGTGACAGTTCATGCTTTGGCAGACAAAATCATTTATGATTGTTTTTCCAGGTGCTAATTAACAAAGATACTTAAAAGTTGTTTTGAGGAGGCACTGAGTTTTTATGTTCCCTTTAGGCTGAGCAAGTCTCCAGAGAAAGGGGCCAGAAACTTTGAAGTCAGATTAACGAGTTACTTAGAGAAGTTTCCATGTCCCACTGTATGCAGGCTTCTCTGACTTATTCCAACACAAATCAACTTACAATTGTGGCTTTTTAAGCACAGTCTTAGCTGATTGGGTTTGTACCACACTAGGCATCCACCTTTCAGTATATACTCTGCCTCAAAACACTTTTTGGATTTAAAAAGTCATATACCCTTTGTGTTTCTAGTTCTTAAAAAATTTACCACTAAATATTTTAAGTATTTTAACATTTACTACTTAAATATTTCTTGGATATTGCATATTTAAATGTGCGTTTTCGTCAAGTCCACCCCCATTACCCTCTTGTCCCCAACCACTATTCCCTCCAAATTTTATGTATTCCATCAAAACTCAAAGAGAACCAAACAAACCAGAGTCTACTTAATAATAATTGTATGTTCCTAGCATAGTGGCATCCATGGAATCTTTGGAATCCTCTCAATGATCAAATCCTTAAAGAAATCTCAAACTTCCTCTTCCTGAAGCCATCTGTATCCACCAGCTCTTCAGCTATGAATAGGGTGTCCTGGCTACCTCAACTCTGCTAGAATCTTGATAAGGTTTTTTCACATACTGTCCTAACAAGTAAATTCATGTGTGAATGTTCCTTGTTCTGTCTGCACAAAACCTGTTTTAACAGAATCATCTGCCATCATTTGTTCTTACACACTTTCTGCCTATTCTTCCTTTTTGATCCATAAACCTTGGGAGAAAAAGGTGGGGTATACATGTCTCAATTTTAGCTGGGCTCTCCACATTCTCTTACTCTCAGTACCTTGAATAATTGTGGGTCTTTGTGTTAATCACCACTGACTGCAACAAAGAAGGTCTTCTGATGAGGGTGAAGGGATAGACTAATTTCACAGTATAAATACAAGAGTTCATGGGGCAGTTTATTACTGTATTCATTTAGTAGAAGAGTAGCATTCAGGTCTTCCCTGGGGTCCATTTACATCTCTAGTCATATATTCTTGCTCCAGATAATGGAGCCTAGCATGGGTTTTGTTAAATGATATTGGTCATGGATGTCACAGTAGAGAGAGAAGCTCACCAATATACTAAGCCCTTCACTTCCCGAAGGAGCAGAGGGGTTCAGCATCCTTGGAAAAGATGGACATCCAGCTAGCTCACTCCAGTTACTTTATTCAAAAATCATACAAGGTTAATTGGGTCTGGGAAAGGTTCCAACTACCACAGCTATCTTGCCCTTGCTACCTGCAAGAGACAACAACCTATATGAATCTCAGTCTTCTTTTACCATCACCAGCCATAAACAAAACTAAGAACTCCAAATTTGCCAGGCGTGTCTTAGGACCAAGGTTGGTGCAGCTGTGAGCTCTCCCATAGCACCAAGTGCAGATTCTCTAAAGAGCCAATATTGCCTCAAGGTTCAAACAGTCTCAAAACAATTTCTCAGCCTTTAGTGCAGCTCTAATGTCTCTTGTAGCAAAGACTTTGTTGAGACATTTCACCCATAGCCAGACCCAAAGTCTTTACTATACATTTCACTCGTAATCAGATTAAAAGGCTGCACTATAGATCTTACTACAGGTTTCCATCTTGTGAAGTGTGAGTTCAAGTCAATTATGAAGTGGTTGTTTACTCCAATGACATTCATGAGACTGTTGCACCATGCTTTTTGTTGGTATAGGTCTCTGGGTTCATACCTGTATACCATTTATGATTACTTCTAGCACTGTGAAACTATCCAGTAGGGTTGAATCTTCTAGATTCATAAGTTCATGTCCTATGACTCAAGTTTATGTTATTTTCTCCAATAAAGTCTTACCACATTGGGGCTGTAAGACACTAAACATTCCAGGTTACTTCCATTGTTCTTGGTTGTCCTCAACTTATTTCCTAGCTTTCAAACACTTAACCTGCTCTGCTTCAGAAAACTCAACAGAGAAACAAAATCAGTCAAAATGAGAAGACTGTCCAATGAAATAGAAATAAAAGAGAAAACATTCTCTCATAATTAGCACAGGACATCAGAAGAATATTTAGTATACTGTAATAAAATTAATTTTATAATGATGAAACGAAAATATTCTGGGAAACACTAAAATATGGACCATGTCATGAAACAAATGTAAAAATTAAAAATATATATTCTACTTTTAAAATATACTTATAATTACATCATTTCCCCTTTCTACTTCTTCTACTCCTTCCTATGCACACTCCTCAATCATTCACAAATTCATGATCCCTTTTTCTGTAATTGTTGTTTGAGTACACACATGCCCATATGTATACATGTATTTACTAACAGTTCTAAAAGTGTGAATGCAACCTGCTTAGTCCATATAGGCTTGTCCCAGGGGAAGGCTATTTCTCCCAGTCTTGGCATTCCTTGGTTGTCTGTAGTTCTTTCTGTAGGTTAAGGCTTCATGCTATTCATTCCTTCCATGTTAGCATATTTATCAATATCATCCTTGTTCAACTCTTGTTAGGTAAGCCACATTGATGAGATATCATAGGTGTAGCTCCTCTGACCTTAGTAGGAGATGCATTCTCACAGGAAACTTCATGTTTCTCTGGCTCTTACAGTCTTGCCAACACCTCTTCCATTATGATCCCTGAGCCTTAGGTACCATTTTGTTTAGGTATACCAGTTGCTGCTGAGCACCAACAGTCTCATGTGCTCACCACTTTGGTCTGCTGTAGTTCTCTGTAGTGATCTTCTCATTTGCAATTCACATTTCTCTGATGGGAGGTAAGAACTGTACTTATCCATGGAATAAGGATAAATATTTAGAATGCCGTTATGAATGATGCTAGTTTAGTAAAGTAGCAGGAGCAGGTTCCCAGCGAAAATCCATAACTTCAATACTTCTGGGTAGTTGACTGGGACCAGGCATATTTTCTCTACCTAAAGCAGATATGTTTCCAATTTTTTGATGCAGCCATTATTATCCTGAAAAAATAATCAAAGAAAATATATCAATTATATTATATTATATTATATTATATTATATTATATTATATTGCATTGTATTATATTAAATATATGCTCAGATAAATATATTCCTATATGAAAATTCTTATTGTCACACTGTTTTATGTACAATGAACATTCACAATGAAATTCAAGACAATAAGATAAAATGATGTTTGATATCTTTTCCTAGAAATTCTCCAATCATAAGGGGGTATGTATTCACTTCTTTGTTTGCACCCCTGTCCTTACAAGCAAGATAACTTTGTCCAGACAGATAAATGATGGATAGATAGATAGATAGATAGATAGATATGTGAGTGGGTGAATAACAGATAGATTTTAATTTTAATCACTAACTAGAACAAGGTTATGTTATTTGTAAGGATATGGATGCAAATAAAGAAATATAGTAAGTGAATAAAGCTACTTAT
The DNA here is from genome assembly GCA_907164525.1 of Lophiomys imhausi. Classification (NCBI taxonomy): domain Eukaryota; kingdom Metazoa; phylum Chordata; class Mammalia; order Rodentia; family Muridae; genus Lophiomys; species Lophiomys imhausi. Next base: position 2,011,293 of record CAJQZJ010032290.1, read on the forward strand.
AGAAAAAAGTTAGGGGCCTGGTGTGGAGGTTCACATGGTTAACTTCAGCACTCAAGCGGCAATCTAAGCAGAGCCATGAGTTCTAGGCCAGCTTGATCTATGTAGTGATTTCCAGAACAGCCTGACATATGTAGAAAAACCCTGTCTCAAAAACAGAAAGAAAAATGGAATAAATAAAAGAAAACAAGAAAAGGCCTTCACAAATAGTTTGTCTTATTTAAGGTTCATAAGGACATAAAATTATGAGTGTATATAAATTGCATAAAAACAAGAGAAAAACTTTCCAAAGAGACAATAGTGACAAAAAGAAGGAGTCAGAAAAGGGAAGGTGCATAATATGTGCAAAATATACTCAATTAAATGCATCTAATTGTATGAAAATCCCCATTGTGACTCTGTTTCCTGTACATGAACATTCACAATGAGAATCAAAACAATAAGATAAAGTGGTGTTTTATATCTCATCCTAGCCATACTCCAATCACAAGGGCTTCCCTGTCATTCTCTCAATTTCCTGCTGTAAAAACAACTTTTGCCTTGGTTCTTCCATCGCTTTTCTTTATTTTTAAAATGTTGGTGCTAAGTCTGGAGATGTAGCTCAGATGGCAGACCCTAACATGCATATAGTCCTGGGACTGATTCTCACACCTCATAAACAGAACGTGACAACACATTCTCATAGTCCTATAACTTTCAAGATGGAGGCAAGACCTGCAAAGCAATTCTCCGATACATAGCAAGCGCCAGGTTGGCCTGGGGTATATGAGATGCTGTCACCAAAAAGGATAAGAAAGGAAGGAAGGGAAGGAAGAAAGGGGAAATAGAAGAATCTATTTTTGAGATTACATTTCCTATTTTTAAGCTCTGTTTTAAGTAGAGTGCCTATCATTACCTCTAACTTGCAACTTATTCAAAATTTTAACAATGAACTCCGAATTTTTTTCTGCTTCTTCTTTTCAAAATAGTCTATTTTATATCACTACTGAAGAATATTTTTTGCTGTTACACACATAGTTTGAAGGTTGTTATCCAACTCTTTTTATCTTATTCCTCATAGATAGTAGCTGAAGGTAGACTTCTGTCTGCACACTCTATCACAATCAAAAGAAATAGGTATAGATCCAGAAGCTTTCAATTTTTTTCTGTCCTCTTAGTTCATCCTCATCATCATTTTTAACTGTCTTGTGCAGCGAAGGCAATGTCAGACTTTTTTCTCATTTTCATTTTAAGTATTGAAAATTGATACCAGTGTCTTGTTAACATAGGACAAGAACTCTACTATTAAGCAACAGCATAATTCTGGATTGCTTTTAAATTATCCAAAGCCATGAGGCTGAGTGCTATTTAGAGGCCCTGGATTTTACAAGGTACAGTCTAGTAATCAGAACTTGGACCATTTAGGATGCACATTTCAAGACGACATTAGTATCCTGGCCACTTCCTCTCTCTAATGTTTGAACCCTAGAAGGTATAAAGTGAGCAGGTTTTTCTCTTCTCCCACCATGTACTGTCTCAGTGCAGATCCAGAAATCAATGGGTCAAATTCCTGTCTATTGCAATTTTAATACATATATTACAACTTAGGTGACCTGCCATCAATGTTGATCATTGTCAGTAGCACTTGGGGACTTGCACAGTATTTATTTCTGACAGTATAGATTTTAATCATAGTTGTTCTAATTAACTAAATGAGTTTTTAGCCTCTATCAATGACTTTAAATCTCTTCTTATAAGTTCACAGCACTAATGAGTTCAAAAGACTGATTTAGAAACATGTCCCTCCCTACCCTTCCCCTTGCTACCAGTGCTAGGGAGGACAGCTGTCCCGATGGCCATAAGAATCATAGAGCTGGTCCTGATCCTCACTGGCTTCAGGACTTGGGAAAGCTGTCACTGTACCTTGCCTAGACAGCAAAGGAGAACGGACCCTTGTTTCTGAGTCATCATCCAGCATGGGTGACAACTCACAAAAACTAAAAATTTGAAGGATATTGCACAACCTTCAGGCAGCTCAACAGTTTAGAGAGTGTCCTTTCTAAGTAACTCGCTTGTTCTAAACCTCTTCAGTTCAGCTTTGTTCATTCTTTTCTCTTTTAGGCAAATAGTCTGGTTTGAAGGGCCTTCTTTACATCATGACCTTTCTGAAAGAAACTCTTTTGGTTTTATTGCTTACTCTGGAAAGAAGGGAGCTAGTAAATCCAGTTACTGTCAGGGACTTTCTGAAGCTGTTTTGAATTATTTACTTTCCTGTTTGTAGTTATATGAATGAAAATAGCCCTCAAAGGTTCAAGGAAGTGGAAATATTAGGAGATCTTGTCTTGTTGGAATAGGTGTCAACTTGGAGGAAGTGTGTCATGGGAGTGAGCATTGATATTAGATTTTTGCTGTCATCAGTGTCAGTTTTCCCTAGTAGAAACCAAATTCTGAACCTTTTGAGGCATGGATCAAGTCTAGTGAAACTGCTGTTGGACATTCCCTATCTTTGAGAAATCTGTTTTGATTCACTCATTCAGTAGTAGTAGGATTAGTAGTAGAAGAAGTAGTGATAACATTATTATTCTCCTCCTTCATTATACCTGTCTTCAGGCTTGATTCTAAACAAGATGCACTTCAACACTCACATCTCCTGTAACCACAGCTTTATTAATCTCTGTTACACAAAATGCATCTCTACAACACACAGATTCAAGGTCTTCTATAATCCATTTAACAATGCTCCCTTCTTCCAGAATGAGATCCCATGATGTCATAAAGGCATCATTCAGAAATCATAACCAAACATCACCATGGCAGTTAAACACCTTGGAAATCTCCCTCACTAAACAAGACACAAGTAGGAGTCAAAGACATAAAGCGTCACCAGAAAGCTGAAGAGAGACACCATTCTCATTATTAGCATTATCAATATTAGCTAGGAGCCCCAAATACCAAGGAAATTAAAACTCAGGCAGAGCCCTGAGCTCAAACTCCTGTAGCACTTATGAGACCCTCCCTGACTTCTTCAAGAATTCTGTGGGATTATTGTTTATTTTGAGATCAAATCTTGGGAAAACAGTTCTACATCTCTTGACCTGCCATCATTGCTGATCATTGTCAGTAGCACTAGGGGACTTTACAGTGAAGAGGCTCCTCTGCTGATAATTGCTTGTCCCCATACATATGCTGTCAGTGAACTTATAAGAAAAATGGTGATCACTTTCCACTAAACAAGTGAGATCATTCAATTCCAAACCTATATAACAGATTCTATTCCACATCTCCATACAGCAAGCCAGCAATCTCTCAAAAGTAAGTATTTGGTGGGGGTGTCAGTGTAACATATAGTATTATAAGTCTAATGTCATATATAACTAGATTGTGGAAATTACAATTTTTTACTTTGTATTATTCAATCTTAAATCAGTGTTTTGATAGCTACACATTTGGTTTCTTTACAACTGAAGTTAGTGAGTGTGTTTAAATGTGGAGTGTGTGTGTGTGTGTGTGTGTGTGTGTGTGTGTGTGTGTGTGTGTGGTTTGTTGTGTGAATTGTGTTTTTCACACATTTGCCTAAGCTTTAATATTCTTTCTCAACAGCTTCAACTGACGCTCTGATCCATGCTCTGGTGGCCATGTATGACTTTCATATAGATTTGTTAAATCAGATATTGTCTGTTTGCTTACTGTTAACAGAACTGCATCCCTGATTGCAAAAAAAGGTTCTAGGCTGTGCACATTTCTGGCAGCTGTTCTAATTCATTCATAAAGATAACCAATAGAATGGTCAAGATCACAATCATAATACCAATGTCAAAATTATGACATAACTATATATGAAAAATGACACTCTACTGTGTACCCAGCTTGCATCCCCCGCCTTTCTGTCCCAGAGAAGGTTTTATTTTGTTCAAGTACTTGCAAGAAACATTAATCACATAAACAAAACTGTAAGTCTGAGTGTCTTATAAAATATGTTCAAATAAATCTTTGTGACTTAAATATAGTACTATGATCATGGACACACAGGGAGAGGGAAGATGGAGGAAGGCATGAACAGATAGACAACCATGGAAGAGAGAAATGCAAGATCAACATCCTTTATAACATCCCTATAATACCACTATCTTACTTCCTGTACAATAAAAGAACAGCAGATTTCTTAACTTTTTGTTACAATACCACTGGAAATTGTCCTCATTTATTCAAGACTGAGGACATCATCATCACTCCACCCACACTGAGATTTCATAGATATTACATAGACAAGCCATGAGACAGATGAGAAAGAAGACAAGCTCTCCAAAGCTAAATAGTCACCTGTGCCTGAATGGGAGGTGCTGGTGTATGTTTCAGCTTTTGATTTTATTTTCTTTTATTCTAAGTTCTAAGAGTAGTATGTGTGCCCAAGGGAGTCTACAATTGTATTTTTACTATTTATGTTATTTTAAAAGAAATGTAACATTTATGTATAGGCCAAGAAACCTTTTGCAAATCCACATGTTAGGAAGAAAATGGCTGCATAAAGTCAGAGGTGGTGAATGGTTATTTGGAAGTGTACGTAGGTTCCCGTTCTTTTCAGAAGCTCATAGCATTGAGAGCACTCATTCCCTTTACTCTCCACAGACTTCTGAGATCAGCAGGAATTCTGAGTCTTCCACCTGTGAATGTCTGCACTGAATTATGAGCAGAATGAGTCAAGACCACACCTTCAAGACTGAAGGTTTGTGTTCTGAAACAGGTTTTCTAACAAACATTAAAATTCCATCCAGAAGCAGCTGTCTTTATTCATCTTCATTTCAGAGATGACCCCGTAATGTCCATCACTCTTTCCCACCCTCTCCTTTTACTTTTCTGCTTTATTTCTGTCAAATGATTTCATTTTCCTCTGTGATCTTTACCTTACCTTTAAGTAGTCTATGAACTTTAAGAGTGATGGAAGGCATAGCACACCCTGAACATTCCTTGTAACAACCAAGAAAGTGCTCTGATCTGCTATACTATATTATAGTGTACTGTACTATACCATACTATACCATACCATACCATACCATACCATAACATACCATACCATACCGTACCATACCATACCATACCATACCATACAATACCATACCATACCATACCATTCCATACCATACCATACCATACCGTACCATACCATACCATACCATACCATACAATACCATACCATACCATACCATACCATACCATACTGCTTACCATACCATAGGTCTTCTGGGCTGATCAGCATCTCTCAGTTGAATGCTTCCTTATCAAGGGTCTGGAGCTTCCAAATTTCTTGAGAAAATGTTTTAGTAACTCCTTGAACAAGTCTCACCTTTGTTCATCTTCATATCCTGCAACATTTTGGAAAGGGATGATATTTAGAAGTTACTCTCTCTGTACTGTACATACAGCTTTCAAATTTTTCTACTTTTAGTCTGCTTTACTGAAGATAAATAGAAGTAGATATTTTTAATAAATATATATTCAATGTGTGTTAATTGTTCTTTGAGTTATTTAGTTTCATATGCTTACATTTTCCTTAGGATTATTCTCAAAAGTTTTGTTCACCAAATTCATGAACAGTATCTTACAAATTATTAACTACTGAAAATTGAAAGTATGACTTGGGCACCTGTTTACCATTTCTCATTAAGAATTGTTGCTTTCAGGTGTACCTGTGTGTTGTAAAAATTACTTGAATTATTTTTGGTAATTTTATATACGTGAAAAATGCAAGAGTTGATTCACTAGTTTTTCATTCACATTTTAACGTTGTTCATTTTTTTTCTAAGAGGATAAAGATTCTAGAGAATTATCTGGATATTTTATTAGTTAAAAGAAATACATCATTTCACTCTGTGTCTCTTCTTTTTATACCCTTCCAACCACTACAACTTTGTACGTATATTTACAAGTTGAAACTTTAATGCAAGAAAGAAATATTGTTTGCACAATTACTTCATCTTGCACCTTCCACGTAGCATATCTGCTATGGAGGAATTGATGCCATTGTAAAAAATCTTCCCTCTCCCCTGAAGGCAATTCTTCAGCTATGAAGCACTGTGCTCCGCAGTGAGTAGACTGAAGGTACCTAAAATACCAGTCTTCACTGAGTTGAGTCTGTATACACAAGAAATATTCAATAACTATTTAAAGTGAGAAAATATAGAATAGATGCTGAGAGATATATGATGGTCATATGGTTTTTGTCATTTGTTTAACTGATCATTTTTCTGACTCTATTAAAATCAGAATCCTCTTGGTGATGATGAGATGTATCTGCAAGTATGAATATGGGGATTATTTTCCTCACACAGACAATCATTGGCATCATGGGAAATTCCTTCCTCTTCTGTCTGTACATCTTCCCCCTGTTCAATGTACATCACATGAGACCCATAGATTTGATTCTCAGTCAACTGGTCTTGGCCAACATGATGTTTTTACTGTCTAAAGGTATAACACAGACATTGGTAACTTTGGGATGGAAATGTTTCCTGAATGGTACAAGTTGTAAACTTGTCTTCTATTGGCATAGAGTTGGCACTGGGGTCTCCTTCAGCTCTGTCTGTCTCTTCAATGGCTTCCAGGCCATTAAGCTCAACCCAAAGATGTGCAGGTGGGTTGGGCTCAAGATTCAATCCGTAGAGTTCATTGGCCACTGTTGTTTCTTGTCCTGGATCCTACATCTCCTGGTAAATTTATTTCTTCCATTTGTAGTACAAGGCCCATTGAATGAGAAAAATATCAGTGTAAAAAACAATTGTGGGTATTGCTCCTGGACAAGGCCAGCAATGTGTGCCTCATTATGTGATCTCTTATACTTTTCTACTGATGTGTTGAGTTTGATTTTCATGATCTGGGCCAGTGGATCAGTGGTTGTTGTGCTTCTCAGACACAAGCAGAGAGTCCAGCACATTCACAGCTACAGCTTCTCCCCTAGTTATACCCATGAGGTCAGAGCCACATGTAGAATTCTGACTCTTGTGACATTCTTCACAGCCTTCTTTTCTGTATACATTAGTTTCACAATTTGGATCATTCATGCTGAAAAACGTGGCCAGTGGGTCGTGAACAGCTCTGTCCTATTGGCATCTTGTTTTCCTGCATTCAGCCCCTATGTGCTCATCATCAGTGACATCCGGGTCTCTAGGTTCTGTTGTGCCTGCAGAGTGTCAAACAATGCATTTTTCTGATTATCTCCCAATGCTCTACTGTTTTAAGGTACTTGAATATTACCACCAAGATATACTAATATTTTTTATCCATAATGTTGATGCCATAGAAAACAAAATTACCTATTTATCTAGTTTTACTTGTACCTTAAAGGAGTTTTTTTTTAATGTACACAACACACCAGAGTGTAGTTATATTAATGCTTCATATTTTCTTCCCTTTGGGGAAAATTATGCTCATTTTAGAAATATGACGTTATGGTATGAAAACTTTGAATTCAAAGTTCAGAGATGTCTTTCATTTGGAGCTTTGTGGAATTCTTGTAAAGATTTGTTTGTTTGTTTGTGTTTCCTCTTGACTTTTTTTACCTATTGGAATATCTTTGCTCCTTTTAGTGACTTGTTAGCTGACTAATAGCAATCTGTGTATTTATGGGTTACAGTGTTGTGTGATGACCTCTGTGTGCTCTGTGGAAAGATTCACCTAAACTACTTTAAAGATCTTGTGTCACAACCACGATATTTTGGTAAAAGTGTTAAAAAATTGTCTCACCTCTACCTGGTGAGCTATTCTCAGTTAGTTAACGGAAACAGAGACAGAAGCAGTGTACAGGTCTCATGCTGATCTGTTTGGATGCCTAATCAAAGGTTTGCCTGTCCTTGGTATGAAAATATGGGAAATCATGATACATTGAGTACAAGCATGTTGCCATAGGCACATCAGCTCTGAACCAATAAATAGGCCACATCCATGCACATGCAAGTGGCCATAACAAAAATAAGACATGAAATTAAGAGAGAGATGTACTGGTAACAGGTCCAGCAGAAGTGGGAGGGGGTGTGAATGTACAACAGAGTTGAATACAATCAACATGTGTTAAACAGAGATATGTATATATGTAAACATATAGAGACATGTATATATGTAAACAAATGTATATGTGGTTACAATAAAACATATAGAAAGGAGAAGAGAGAAGACTTAATATTATATGATGAGGAGTAGGGGTAAATGAATGTAATGGACATGTTGGTCAAGGAAAGAGGACATAAAGATAATTTTTAACTCTGTTATGTATTCTTAAGTTGGTGTATAAGTGAATTAAATATATTTGTTAGTGAAAATCTAAAATTCATTATGAAGCTCCATAGCTTCAGAATGGCTCTTCTCAATGCATAGATCTCTGAGATGCATAACTTTACATCTGCTTAATTTTGCTCTATGATTTTTTATCTGAAAATTATTTATAATAAGGTTAAACAAGCAAAAAATAGATTATTTTCAAGTTTTAGAACAATTCTCTGTTGTATTTTAAAATATGAAATATATTTGTATTGAACATGAAAATGGATACATTTCAAACATTTTGTATTAAGGATGGATCAGGGGACATCTGTGTGGGCTACTGTTCCCATTGTCAGAGAGCATTATGGGCTCTCCCTCATTACTATGAGGGGTATGGACTCAGGGATGAGAAAAAAATTATCCTCACTTCATAATAATATCACAGGAGATTCAGAGTAGGAAATACTTGGTAGTTTAATTTATGACTTTGAAAGGCCGGGTGTCTCTCTAGAATGATAGGCATGCTGATTAAATGCTGAGACCAATTCATAAGCTAAAACCCACAACACTTCCTCCCTTACTGAATAACCTGAAGACTACAATTTTATAGCTTTCTAGCTCTTATCTTTCCCTGTGTTACTCAGAATTTTCAGTGTAGATGGTTTTCTCAATGAAAACCTTTGGTTAGGGATTCTGAAGAAATGACTCAGTGGTTAAGAGCACACAATTTTTTTCAGAGGAGTTGAGTTCCCAGTACCTACATTAGGCACAACTGCCTATAACCCCAGGTGATGTGAAATGAAGATCCCTCTGGTATTCTCCTGTATATTCATGTGTGTGTGTGTGTGTGTGTGTGTGTGTGTGTGTGTGTGTGTGTGTG
>CAJQZJ010032290.1:2021802-2041573 GCA_907164525.1 Lophiomys imhausi
ACCCTTTTCTACCCAGACCAACATAGCCTTGACCTTCTGGTGGAGGAGTGTGCATTCCCAACCTGATAACAGACAAGGACAGAATTCCCCACCCGATATATTCAATGGCCTGGTAGGGTTCTTGCTATATATGAAGACTTAGGTCCAATTTTACCACCTCAAAAACCCACATAAATCAAAAAGCAACAAACAGATAAACAAACAAAAAACTACTGGTCATTTCAATAGGTGAATGTTCTTGGTAATAATTATATAGTATTAGAAAAATGGTAACTTTGGGAACTATTTTTTTAAATGTTGAAAACTAATGATTTAGGAATGTTTGACCATGAATTGACGTCTGGAAAAATAATTTACAAGCAAACAGACCCAAGGGGAAAGCTGGAGTAGCCATTCTTATATCTTATAAAATAAACTTGGAACAAAAATTAATAAAAGGAGATGAAGAAGGACCATTCTATTCATCAAAGGAAAGTTTCACCAGGATGACATCTCAAATTCTGAGTGACTATGACCTGAATGCCAGACACCCACATTTGTAAAAGAAACAAGAAAAGTGAAATAACCTGCTCTATCTTATCAAACTTCCATGGATTAAAGCTGAAATTGAACAATAACAGAGAAAGCAGAAAGCCTATAATCTCAAGGAAGCTGAATAACCCTGTACACAAAGACCACTTGGCCAAGGAAGACATACAGAAAGAAATTAAATAAATCAATGGAAATGAACCTAAAACATACCAACATACCAAAAACGTAGGTGACAAAAAGGAAAGTAATGCCTATATAAAAAGAAAATTAGTGAGATCTCATAGTGGAGACTTAACAGTGCACCTAAAAGCTCTAGAACAAAAGGAAACAAACACAGCTAAGTGAAGTAGACAGGAGGAAATGATCAAACCCAGGAATAAATCAATAAAATAGAAGCAAAAGGAACAACACAAATAAACAATAAAACAAAGAGTTGGTTCCTTAAAAAAATCAACAAGACAGAAAAACCCTTAGCCAAATAAATTAAATGCCAAAGAGGAAATATCCAAATATGCAAATCAGAAATGAAAAGGGATATAATAACAGACACCGCAGAAATGCAAAGAATCATATGATCATTAAGTGGTCTAACTACAAAAACCTGTGCTCCACAAAATTGGAAAATATTAAAGAAATGAACAATTTTCTTGATAGATACCTCTTAGCAAAGTTAAATCAAGATCAGGTAAATATGAGTAAATCTATAATTCCTAAAGAAATAGAAGCACTGATTAAATGTGTCACAGCCTAAAAGAGTACAGGGCCAGATGGATATAGTGAAGAATTCTATCAGACTTTCAAAGAAGGGCTAATACCAATACTCTTCAAAATATTTCACAAAATAGAAACAGAAGGAACACTCCCAAATTCATTTTATGAGGCTGCTCTGTTAACTTAACCACACTAAGAATCAACTGTGGTATGAGTTTACTAAAATCAATTATGAAAACGTTTTTGTTTAATCCCAAGAGTGAGGCTGCTTAGGACACAGGTGTAAAGTATTAATTGTCTCATGAGCTAGTGGGGGCATGGCTTAGAGAGCTGAGCAAGTTTAACTCTGAGGACTTGGGAGAGAAGATAGAAAGCCATGGCCCCAAGGAGAAGGGGGCTCTACAAAGAAGTAGGAGAAAGGGGTGCTGTACAAAAGTAAGAGAAAGGGATAGAAAGAAGAGATTGCTGCTCTCCTGGCTACAAATGCTCCCCCAACCTACTGCTTTTCTTTGAAAGTCTGATATAATTTTGTACTAAAACTGTCTGGCACTGGGGTTTTTTTGGTTGGGAGAATTTTAATGACTGCTTCTATTTCCTTAGGGATTATAGAAATTTTAAATAATTTACCTTATCTTAATTTAACTTTGGTAAGTGGAATCTATCAAAAAAACTCATTCATTTCATTTATATTTTCCAATTTTGTGGAGTACAGGCTTTTGAGGTAAGACCTATTGATTATTTGATTTTCCTCAGCATCTGTTGTAATGACACCTGTAAGGGAAGATGGATTAATATAAATTAGATTTAGTAAATAACTAGGGGTTTCTCATACAGTCTCTTAATCCGGGCATGAAGATATACGTGGCTGTGGGCAATTAGCTTATCAGTTTATGGACTTAAAAAAGGATGAATTCAATTGAAATTAGGGGAGTGTCTATGGACTAAACAAGGAGGAAGCCTGGTGAAATAAGGAGAGACTATTAACTAAAAACAAGGTTTAAAAGGCCTGGCATTGTTTTCAGCTGCTAAGTGGGCAGAGCCCAGATGAAGCTGGAGCCAGGTGGAACAAGGAGAGATCCTATTTAAGGACAAGTGGATGGAGCCTAGGGGCCTCATGTTAGAGAGCTGCATGCTAGCGAGCTCTGATGCTAGTGAGTCCTCATGCTAGAAAGGAATAATGAGTAGTTTGTATCCTCTGATGGAGAAAGTGCTTGTGGACTGAAGGCCAGATCTCCCTGAGGCAGAAAGAAGCTAATGAGCAGAGAAAGCCTCATCAAAACAGCAAAAGGCCAAGGACTAAATCCTGTGGCTCAGCTTTTGCCTAGAGGGGTTTTACTCATCCAAAACAGTGGCCTGAACAGAACTGTGGCTAGCTTTAAAGACTGAGGCAGAGAGGCAGAGTTGCTGATATAAAGGAAATAAGTTGGCCTACAGATGACTGAGCTCTCCCCAAGAGAAGAAAGCCTCAAGCCTATTTAAGGTGAAACTGCCATAGCCAATTTACTCTGAGGGATCTACATCTGAGATATTCTGCAAGAAAGACTGCTAAGTGCATTAAAGGGTCTACCACAGAGACTGTTTCTGATGACTACCTGCCCCCAGAGACTGTATCCTTCTAACAGGTTATGAAAATAGTTGTAATAGTTATCAATAGGTTTGGTGGATAGGTAATAGGGATTGTAGGCATGTGTAGGGTTAGTAGTTACATGAATATTTATAAGTGAATATAGTTATTAATATATATAATTGAATAATTTTAAAAGTTTGATTTCAGATGCCCTTTTCATTTCTGATTTTGATAATTTGGATATTGTCTCTCTGCCTCTTAGCTAGTTTGGCTAAAGGTTTGTCTATCTTTTTGATTGTTTAAAAGAACAAGCTCTTGGTTTCATTGATTCTTTGTATTGTTCTCTTTGTTTCTAATTTATAGATTTAAGCCCAGATGGTGTCACAAGAGCAGGAGATCTGTCCCTGCCCCTCACTTGCTGTAGCACTCAGCAGAGCAGGTCCTGCACCCTGCCAGGATAGCACACTACAGCTGGTCCTGGATATGGAGTTTGTGGGTGAACAAACCCTGAGGGAGTGAGTGTGGGAGAGTTAGCCCTGCCTTTGGTTTGCTATGTGGTAATGTAGGCTAGGGAGAGATGCCCACCCATACCTTTTGCCCTCAACACCATTGGCAGACAGGAGATCTGGTCCAGATGGGGTTATAAGAACAGGATATCTGTCCCTGCCCCTCACATGCTGCAACACTCAGGAGAGCAGGCCCTATATCCTGCCAGGGTAGCACACTGCAGCTGGTCCTGGATATGGGGTTTGTTGGTGAGCCAGCCCTGAGGGAGTTAATGTGGGAGTGCCAGCCATGCCTTTGGTCTGGTGTGTGGTGGTGTTGGCTAGGGAGAGGTGCCCTCCCCTCCCTTTTGCCCTCACCACCATTGGCCGACAGGACATCTGGCCAAGATGGGGTCACAAGGGCAGGAGAGCTGTCTCTGCCCCTCATATGCTGCAACTATCAGGATAGCAGGCCCTGCACCCTGCCAGGATAGCATACTACAAATGGTACTGGATATGGAGGGTGTGTATGAGCCATCCCTGAGGGAATGAGTTTGGTAGAATCAACCCTGCCTGCCTTCAGTTTGCTATGTGGTGGTGTAGTCTAGGGACAGATGCCCTCCCCTTCCTTTTGCCATCACCACCATTGGCCGACAGGAGATCTGGCTCAGATGGGGCCAAAAGAGCAGGAGAGCTGTCCCTGCTCTTCACATAATGCAGCATTCTGGAGAGCTGGCCCGGCACCTTTCCATAGTAGAACTAGCTATGCAAGTTGTGGTTGCAGATCCAGAACCAGGACTTTCAGTTGGCCCACCCCAACATCTACCCCATAAATGAACCACTGGAGTGCAAGAAGAGGTCAATTCCACAATACAGGACTTCAGGATCTCCAAGACACAGGGCAGTTACAGCATATCTGAGAGGAATTCCAGTACTGATGGAGTAGTGGAAACCATGGGCCTCATTATAATGAACATTTCAAGTGGAATGTATGGACAAGGGAGAATATTGTGGAACATACTGAGATACACTGCAGCTTCCACAATGTGCTGTTAATTTTATGCTGAGACAGATTGCAAGGGTAGAGGGTGGATCTGGGAGAAGGTGGGAAATGGGAGGGAATAGGGTACATGATGTGAAATTCACAATGTTTTTTTTTTTTTTTCAAAAAAAGAAGGCTTCTGGCATTTTCATAAGCATATATTTGTCATCATTTCCTTGTGTTTCAGCTGTGTTATGATGGTCAGGGCTTTCTGGGTTCTGGTGGTGCCATCTTGACCTTGATTTTGTTGATTGTGTTCTTTCATTGTCCTTTAGCCATCTGGTTGTCCCTGTCATCTGCTGGTTGTTTCTGTTGTTGCCTACTGGATTTGGTGCCCAGGAAAGAGTCCTGGTCTGGAGGCTGGATGTTCCTGTATGATCCTGAGATCCAGAGGGTCACTTAAGGAAGGTTAGTAGGGCTGCAGAATTAAGGCTAGAGCAGGGAAGATATCCTCTCAGAGAAGCAAGAAGGACCTGAAGGACAAATTAAGGGTTCTACTTCCTAAGGTCAAATGAAGGGTTCTACTTCCCTAGGACTCCAGGAGATGACTTCTCAGAGAATCTCTGTTAGAGATACAGGAAGCATCTTGAGGCCAGAGACCAGTGCCAGTGACCCTGGGACTCAGAGGAGGACTTCTCAGAGAAGCTCTCTTGGGATGCAGGAGGCACCTTCAGACCACATGCTGAGGGTGAGAATCCCCAGAACTCTGCAAATAACCTCTAGTAGAATCTCTTCCTTAGTCACTGAAGAACCTGGGGGCCAGAAGCTTGGCAGAGTATCTGAGGCTAAGTGGATGACCTCTCAGAGAAATTTCTCACGCTCACAGGAAGGACCTGGAGCCAGATGCCTGTGCAAGCATACCTAGGGCTGGAATTCAGAGGAAGACATCTCTTGAAAAGCTCTCTCTGGATGCAGGAAGTGGCAGGAGTCAGAGACCAAGGCTGAGCTTCCCTAGACCTCTAGGAGAAGCTCTCTCAAAGGCATGCCTAGAAGCCAGAGACGTGGGCAAGCATCCTTGGGCCTGAAGGATGGCATCTATGAGAAGTTGTCCTGGAGTTGTAGGAAGTATCTGGAGGCCAGAAGCCTGGTCAAGTGTCTCTGGGATGAGACAGATGACAGCTTGGAAAAAAAGTTCTCAGGGTTTCAGGAAGCACCTGGAGGCCAGAGACTGGTGCAAGCATCCCTGGTATTTGGAGAAAGACCTCTTAGAGAAACTTTCTTGGGTAGTGGGTAGTGCCTGGAGGCCTGATACCAGGGAAAATTACCCTGTGTCTTAAAGAAAGACCCCAGCTGAGCTCTCTTGGGAACATAGGAAGTGCCTGACAGCCAGAATCTGGGGCCCTGAATCACTGGGAGATAGGATGTGACCTTGATAAGATCGGCTGTACTGCAGGGCCAGTGACTGGAATCCATGCATCACTGTAACCAAGGCAGCCCTTCTTCATCCAAGGATACACAGATGTTGGTGTTTCAGGGTCAGTTGCATGTCCTCTTGCTCTTTCCACAGTTACTGAGCTCCTGTTACTAATATACCCTGTGGACTTTGCACCACCATCTTGGAATTGCCACTGTTTTATTTTAAACTAAAATCAGTTTATTATAATGAAGTTGCTTCAGCTGAATCCATCTTTAGATTAACGTGATACTAACTCTTTCTATTCCATTTTCTCAATGAAAAGCACATTGGGAAAGTACACACCCAGGCTGTAGAAAGTCAAAATATCCCAGCTACCTGCATGGTTTTGAATTCTCTAAGATTTCTTGTTTTGTTTTGTTTGTTGATTGGCTGATATTTCTCTCTTTAAAAGCTCACTGTAAAATTCATTAGAGGGTGCTCTGTGAGAATTGTTTTTCTCCAGGTAGTCACCAACCCCACTTAATACAGATCCAGTTTGGAATTGGTTGCTGAGTAGTCTTTCATTCTTCTTCCTGCAATAGTCTTAGATAAGAAAATTTTATTAAAAGCTCAAAATGCATTAAAATGGTAGTTCAAGTGACAACCTACATAATATTAAGAGCTAACTTTATGAAAATCACATCACATAGGCTCATTCACACAGACAGACAAACATACAAACACACAAACGTGTGTGTATTTGTGCACATTCATGTCAGGGCTATTAGAGATAAGGGAATATCTAGTATGATGAAATGTCCCAGAATACGTAATGTTATAAAAATAGGCAAAACGAGCCAGCAGAAATGGAAAGAAAAAGGACGCTATCTGATGAATGATACCTACTAGAGAAATGGTCAGCATCTCTATAGCAACTGTGTCTGGGAAAATCATTCATCAGTCTGGAGCAGAAATGGTTGCAAGGAAGGCAATGCATTAGACAGTACACCAGTGGAGTGAGGTTGGAGAAAGCTCCCAGGACACTAGCTATATTATATTTCTGCAGGAGAGGGTGTCTGAAATTCTTTAAAATAGGGTGAGATTCCCTTTGAAGAAGCAAGCAGAAGAAGCTTGAAATCAGCACCAGGCAGAACCAAGCAGCAACAAGAAGGTCATCAGTGCTCCACAAACTCATCAGACATGTAAGAAAAGTCATCTGAACAGTCAAGTGTGGGGAATTTCTGCTGATAAGGTAGAAGTCTGGCATTGCTGAAAAGCCTCTGAGCTCCATGCTAGAATGACAGAGTCCTTTTATTCAGTGGAACACCTTCTTCCCTCTGATCTGAGGATCCCCAGATCCACTAAGAGTGTCATGTTCAATCGTTCCCTGATAAGAAACCTACCCAGTGACTTCCCCATGCTAATGAAGTCTGTGGGTGCCTTGGCTTCCAGCTAGGACATTTGTCCATACCTCTAGTCTCCTTGGAGTGTTTCCCCACCCCACTGCACTTGAGTTAAATAGGTACTGGGTTTTCTTTCCTCTAATTGGACAATATCCAATGAATCAAACATATTCACCTCCAAATTACTCCTCACTGCCCAATGTTTTATTATGTCCCTGATTCAAGAAGTTCTCTCTCTCTCTCTCTCTCTCTCTCTCTCTCTCTCTCTCGACTGTGTGAGTCTGTTTATTTGGGGCTTGGGAGAGAAGAATTCTTCGTTCAGTGAGGCATTTGCCACTGCCATTGCCCCCGTGGCTGCCTGGCTCATCAGGCACAGACCCCAGGCTGCATCTTGCTGCCACCTCTGGTGGGCCAGCCCTGATCAGGGTGCATACTTCAGCTGAAAGGTGCTAAGTTTCTTGCACCTCTCCAGACACCCTTTTCTGTTTGGGCCAGCCTAGTCTGCCCTCCCCAGCTTAGCCTGGGTCCAACATTTTTAGCTTGGACTTTCTAGTGGAACAGGATACATTTCAGGCTAAAACCAGACCAAGCTGGGAACTCCCTGCCAGAACCCACAATCTAGAACTGGGTCAAAATTGGCTGTGAACTTTGGGATCTGATGAAGTTCAAACGAAGTGGAGAGATGAGCGAGAACTTAGGAACTAAAAGATATTAGCAGTCCCACCATCTTAATGCACTGGTACTGTAGTACCCCCTAGGGAATGTCTTCAGAACCAAATAGAAAGTAGTTTATTAAGTTAAGTAATACAGGCCCAGAAAGACCATGAATGTATATTCTGTCTCACTGTGACTTCATTGGACATAGTTGTTAGATATTTGTTTATGTAGGATGTGTGTATGTTGACACCCAGAAACTAGAAGGGGGCCTGTAAGAGGGTTAAAAAAAGTGTGTCTCTGTGAGAGGTTATGGAAGGCAAGAAAATACAAGTGATATGAGAGTAGAAAGATAAATGTTCTTGCCAGAGATAAGCTGGAAGAAGAACAGAAAGTTAGGGAAAAGGATTGGGTCAACCAGAGCACTAAATGGGGAAAAAGGCCTTAGAAAAATAGGCTACATTTAAGGTAATTAAAATTAAAAGAAAATAAGAATATACAAAAGGTGAAAGAAAAAAGATGAAAATAACAAAGCTGAACATGTTTGTAGATAAAGAAACTCATAGCCTACTAATGTCTGAAAATCACCACAAGCCCTATGGAAAACTGGTCACATCTGCTTAGGAAGAACAAATACAAACCTACATGCCAATATTCCAGTCCTAAGAATGACAACAAAAATAAATTTATATTGTAACTTCATAAGTATGGAGTTTAACATCTAGTGATAGTCTTGGGAGCATCAACCAGCATATTACCCACATGTGCCCAGTAACAGCCAATAATCAATCAATATACCCATGAAAAAATTCTACATATAATCTTATAGTATTTTTTCTACTATATCTATTGGGTTCTAAGTGATGTTTCATTTGTGTAATTTCTATGTGTATGGTTATACATTTTGTTTCCTTAAATAAAAAGCTATAAGTCACAAACAAAACAAAATGGGATTGTGTTAACTTTGGCTGCTGGAATGGCAGCTAATGTCTGCACATGAAACTCATGAAATGAAGTTTGAGAGCATGATCCCAACAATCACCATACAATATTTGTGAACACTGATACTGACTGAGGTTTAAGTTCACTGAAATATTCATCAAAACAGTATAACACGGGTGTCTTTATATTTTGCTGCTTCATCTAACAACTATGTACATAGGAACTACGACGTACTTTAGTACACACACTGTTCAACAAGGGACAAGTGAAAACTCAACATACATGGAACCCCTTTAAAGTTCTACCTATCTGGAGTTGTTTGCTTACTGAGAAACAAGGCACATTTCCAGGGAGATGATACCAGTGAACTTACACTGCCACATCTGTGGGGATAGAAAAAAATCTTTACAATTATTGCAAAGATCCTTCATTCAAAGAATTACTGTGGGCTTTGAGACTCCTGTATAGCAATAAAAGGAAGTGTCTTATGTTGGTAATTGGGAACTGAATATCTCAATATCCAAGTACATTAAATGTAGTCAAGTAAGAAGCAATACTAAAAAAGGGAAACGTAAGTCAACATCTATCTCTACAGAGACCACTCCTGTGCTCAGCTCTGCAGGGTCTCTCTGCTCAATTCTGGAAATGGACATTTGTCTTCACAGCCATACAATTCTGTACAAAAAGGTACAGTGTGTCACACTGGCAACTCCTACTGAAATCCAATATTCTCACTGGGAAATATTCACTATTTAAGATTTTTGTTAAGAGTGATTTGTGTAATGTAACACAATTTTTTTTCTTTTTTAATGTTTATTTATTACTTACATTTACATCTCCATCACAGTCTCCTCCCTCTACTCTTCCCAGGCCCACCCTCTCACTTTTCCACCCTCTCCCTCTTCTCCCATCTATCCTACTCCTTTGGTGTGGGGTGCCCTACATATCAGCCCCCTTTAGTTCAGTAGCCATATGAAGGCTAAGAGCTTCCACTTGCACTGGGAGCCTACATGGCAGCTCCACTAGGGCAAAGTGACCCACTAACAGGTAACAAATCTATGTTCCTGTTCCTTTCAGTCTGTTGGTTGTAGGATAGTTATCCTTTACTACAGGGCTAATATCCAGTTATAAGTTAATAGATGGTCATGTGCATTTTTCTGGGTCTGGGTTAGCTCACTCACCCTCCCCCCGAAAGAAGCTTCATTCATCTTCTTATGTGGACCCCTTTCCCTAGAAGTTCAGTTTGTACCAGATGTCCATTATGATCTCTTTACTGCTTATTTATTACTTCAATTCACCACCACACTCCCCTCAGAACAAACTTCAATTGCTTTTTAACTTATCCAATCCCCATGTGGTAAGTAATATTTAGAGACACTGGAAACTTTACAAGGTACAGTCTATTAGTTGGAACTTGGGCCATTTAGGCTTCACATGTGAAGAGAACATTAGGATCCAAGCTACTTCTCTCTACTGTTTGATTCCCAGAAGGCAGGAGTTGAAATGTTTTCTATTTCCCCATCATGTACTGTCTCACTGCAGTCCAGAAATCAATGGGGTCAAATTACTGTTTATTGAAAATTTTAGTATAAATATTACAACTGACCACTTTACTTCAAAGAGTATAGATTTTCATCATAGTTTTTTAAAATTAACCAATCAAGTTTTTTGGTCTCTTTAAATAATTTTAATTCTCTCTTACAAATTCACAGCTCTACTAAGTTGAAAACAGTGACTCAGAAATACATGAATTTCCCCCATATCCCTCAACACAGGCAGCAGGCAGAAAAGCTGGCTCTATGGTCATAAGAGTTGGAGAGTTGGTTCTGCCCCTCAACAGCTGCAACACTTGGGGAAGGAGGCCCTGCACCTTGCCTGGGAAATCATTGCAGAGCCCACCCTGGTGACTAAGGCACCCCAGCATGGGGACAACTCAGAAAAGGTAAAAACCTGGAGCATACTGCACAACCTTCAGGCAGCTCAACAGGTTAGAGAGTGTCCTTTCCAAGTGACTCAGTTGTTCTAAACCTCTTCCATTTAGCTCTGCTGGTTTTGTTTTCTGTAGGCAAACTGGTCTGTTGTCAGGGGTCTGCTTTGAAGCATGATGCTTCTGAGAAGGACTCTCAGCTTTTATAGCTTACTCTGGAAGGGAGTGACCTGTGAATCAAGTCAGTGTCATGGACCTCCTGAAGCTGTTTTGAGTTGTTTACTCTCCTGCTTGTAGTGGTTTGAAGGAAAGAGGTACTCAAAGACTCAAGGAAGAGAAACTGTTAGGAGGCATTGCCTTGTTGAAATAGGTGTGATCTTGGTGGAGGCAGTGTGTTACTGGGAGTGGACTTTGAGGTTTTAGATGCTCAAACCAGGCTCATGGTGACTTTCTCTTCCTGTTGTCTGCCAATCTTGATGAATTCTCATTTTCTTCTACAACACCACATCTGTCTGTGGGATTCCATGGTTTCCACTGTAGTGATAATAGACTAAAACTCTGGATCTTTATTCCAGCCCCAATTAAATTGGTTCCATCTTATGAGTTGTCATGGTGTCTCTTCTCTACAATAGAATTCCTAAGACACTGTTAAGGAGCCTCCCTGCAGGATGGAAGGTTTCAATCACAGAGGAAATATTATACAAAAGGAGTAGATTTTCTTTCAAGATCCATGAACTACTGAGTTTCTGCAATATGTATATAATGAGGCTTCCAGGAGAGTTTCAGTGAGTGCATACCAAATACTATCTTCTGTAGGAGTCAATACTACTAGTATCATTGATCAGAGGAAAAGTGGTCGGAGTGTAGCCTCTAGGACAAAGATGCAATAGTAATGAAAACAGGAACTGTGCTGGTATCCATTCAGTAATCTTTTCTACCCAGTTCCTACTGAGCAGTTCATCAACTTAATCTTCTGTAAATGACCCCTGAAGGCAGATACTTTACTGTATCTAGAATCCAGATGGCTGCGGGCTGTAGGACTCTAAATGGAAGTATGTTATCAGCAGTGTTTGTTTTCTTCTTTCCTAACAGAAATCAAACCCTAAGTTTTGTGAGGGATGAAACAAGTCTAATGAAAAGGATGTTGGAGGTCCTGTATCTTTGAGAACTGTTTTGGTTCACTCATTCAGTAGTAGTAGTAGTAGTCGTAGTAGTAGTAGTAGTAGCATCATTATTATTCTCCTCTTCCTTCTTTATACCTGTATTCAAGCTTTATTCTGAACAAGATGTACTTCAACACTCACATCTCCTGTAACCACAACTTTATTAATCTCTGTTCCATGCAACACATCTCTACAAGAGCAGCTTCAAGGTCTTCCATAATCCATTTAACAATGCTCCCTTCTTCCAGAATGGTATCCCCTGATGTCATAAAGGCATCATTCTGAAACCATAACCAAACATCACCATGGCAGTTAGACACCTTGGAAATCTTCCTGACTACACAAAGCATCACTAGCCACCTAAATCCAGTAGGAATCACATACATAATGCAACACCAGAAAGCCAGAGACGCTGTGGTTTTGGCATTCTCAATATTAGTTGGAAACCCAAAATACCAAATAAATTAACCTCAGACAGAACTTTGTGTTAAAATTCTTGTAGCACTCATGAGACCCTCCTTAAGAATTCTGTGGGATTATTGTCCATTTTGAGACTATATCTTGGGAAAATGTTCTACACCTTCTGACTGCCTTCATTATCAATCATTGTCAGTAATACTTGGGGACTTGTACAGTGAAGAAACTCCATTACAGGTAATCTCTTGTCCCCATACAGATGCTGTCAGTGAACTTGTAGGGGAAATGATGATCACTTCCCACTGAGGAGGTGAGATCATCCAATTCCAAGCCTATATTAGAGGCTCCACTTAACACATGGATAGAGAAACCTAGCATGAATTGTCTGGATAGCAAACACTCAAAGGTGGGTATTCATGGGGTTGTCAGTGTGATATATGGTAATATAATATGTCTAATGTCTTATATAACTAGATCATGGAAATCACAAATTTTAACTTGGTGTTATTCCATCTGGTTTCAGTGTCTTGGTACCTGCCAATTTAGAATATTCACATTTGAAATTAGGGAGTATGTTCAGATATGGTGTGTGTGTGTGTGTGTGTGTGTGTGTGTGTGTGTGTGTGTGTGTGTGTAGTGTGAAGTGTACTTCTCACATGTTTACTTAAGCTTTAAACTTCTTCCTCATCAGCTTCAACTGATGCTCTGATACACAATCTGATGGCCCTTTATGGTTTTCTTTATAGATTTGTAAAACCAGATAGTGTCTGTTTGCCAACTGTGGACAGAACTATATCCCTGACTACACAAAGGTCTCTAGGCTGTGCATGTTTCTGGCAGCTGTTCATAATGATTCATAAAGATATCCATCAGGATAGGAAGAATCATGGCCATGACACAAATGTCAAATATATAAAATAACTGTGTATGAAAGATAACATTGCACTGAGTACTCAGCATGCATTGCTTCTCTATGCAAAGCTTTGTGTTGCAGAGAATGTATGATTTTCTTCAAAGGTCCAAAAAACTCTAACCACATTTTAAAAAATGTAAGTCTATGTGTCTTAGGACATATCTGTATAAGTCTTTGTGATTAAATATGGTGGATTGATCAGGAACACACAGAGAGGCAGATGATCGAGGGAGGTATGGACAGATGGACAACCACAATTGAGAGAGAGGGGGGAGA
Source organism: Lophiomys imhausi (assembly GCA_907164525.1). Lineage (NCBI taxonomy): Eukaryota > Metazoa > Chordata > Mammalia > Rodentia > Muridae > Lophiomys > Lophiomys imhausi. The sequence continues at coordinate 2,035,170 of CAJQZJ010032290.1, forward strand.
GGAGGGAGAGGAGAGATGAGAGAGGGGAGAGAGAGAGATTCAAGATCAACATCCCTTAAAATGTCCCTGTCATATTACCACCTTGCTCCTTGCACAGAACAAGAACAGCAAACATCTTTCTTGTCTTTTCTTTGTTTCAGCCCCACCTGCATTTGCCCTCTTCTATTCAAAACTAAAGACATCATCCACACTGAAGTTTCATAGATAGGACACGGATGAGCCATGAGACAAAAGATAAGCTCTCCCATGCCAAGCAATCATCTGTGCCTGAATGGAAGGTGCTGGTATGTATTTCAGCTTTTGATTTTCTTTTATTTTAAATCCTAAGAAGAATATGTGAGCCCAAGGGAGTCTGCAATTGTATTTTTACAATTTATGTTATTTTAAAAGAAAGATAACATTTATGTATAGGTCAAGAAGCCTTATTAAAATCTACATGTTAGGGAGAAAATGTTTACATAAAGTCAGAGGTGGTTAATGGTTATTTGGAATAGCCGGGGGCATGGGAAAATAAAAAGAATCTAAGGAGGTATTTTAACATGTGAGTATTATAACTAAACATTATATCAGTGTGTAACCAGGTTGGGATAGTGAGTGGTTGTTTTCTTTCTGCTATCAAGACTACTCTAAGGTCTTCTGGAAACTTTTCATAAAATAAAAACACCATTTAAAATAAAATAAAGACACTATTTAAACCAAAGACCCCACTTGGTTCCCATTCTTGTGAGAAGCTCCTGCCATTGAAGCCATCCATCCCCTTTACTCTCCACAGATTCCTGTGATCCGTAGGCATTCCGAGTCTTCCACCCTGTGAATGTCTGCACTGAGTTATGAGCAGAGTGAGTCAAGCCCACAGCTTCAAGACTCCAGGTTTGCCTTCTGGAACAGTTGTTATAACAAACTTTAGATGTCCTCTCCAGAGGCAGCTGTCTTTATTCATCTTCATTTCAGAGATTGACTCCCTCACGTCCATCATTCTTCCCTATCCTCTCATTTTACTTTCTGCTTTGTTTCTGTCACATGACTTCATTTTCCTCTGTGATCCTTACTTTATCCTTTAAATAATGTGTGACACTTTGGAGAGATAAAAGGCATAGCACACACCCTGAAAATTTCTTATAACAACAGAAGAACATGAATATGCAGATGAGAGCTCCAATCTGCTATATTAAGTCTTCTGGGGTGATCAGCATGTCTCAGCTGAATGCTGACTTACCAAGAATCTGGAGATTTCCTAATTTTTTAACTGAGAAAATGCTTTAGTAACTCCTTCAACAAGTCACACCTTTTTTATCTTTATGTTAGGAAAGGATAATATATAGATGTTACTCTCTCTGTACTGGACATACAACTACAAAAATTTTGTATTTTTAGTCTACTTTACAGAAGATAAAGAATTAGATTTTTTAATGTATATATCCATGTATTAATTATTCTTTAGTTATTTATTTCCATAGTTTACATTTTCCTTTGAACTATTTTCAAAAGTTTTGTTCAACAAATTCATAAATAGTATATCACAAATTATTAAATACTGTAACTTGAAAATATGACTGTGGGCAACTGTTTATTATTTCTCATTAGGAATTATTGCTTTCATGTATAGCTGTGTGTTGTAAAATTATTTGGACTATTTCTGGTAAGTTTATGTGCATGAAAATTGCAACAGGTGATTCCACTAATTTTTCATTTATAGTTTAGTGTTCATTTTTGTCTAAGGGAACAAAGACTCTAGAGGACTGTATGAATACTGTATTCACTCAAATGAAATATATCTTTGCGTGTTGTGGAACTTCTTTTTCTACTCTTCCTTCCAGTACTACCTTGGACTTTTATTTACAAGCTGAAACTCTAATGCAAGATGGAAATGTTTATTGCACAATTACTGCATATTGCCCTTTCTATGTAGCCTACCATCTGCTAATGAGGAACTCATGTCATTGCAAAAAGCTTCCCTCTCCACTGAAAGCATTTCTTCAGCTTTGAACCACTGCTCTGCACTAAGTAGCCTAGCAATAGATATTGGGGGCAGCTAAGACATCAATTTCATTGGGTTGAGTCTGTACACACAAGCAATATTCCATGACCATTTAAAGTGAGAAAACACAGATTAGATGCTGAGAGACATACAATAGCCATAAAGCTATTGTCAGTTGTTTAATATGTCATTCTTTTATCTCTGTGAAAATCAGTACCCTCTTGGTGATGATAAGATGAGATGTATCTGCAAGTTTGAATATGGAGTTATTTTCCTCACACAGACAACCATTGGCATCATGGGAAATTCCTTCCTCTTCTGTCTGTACATCTTCCCTTTCCTCACTGGACATCACATGAGACCCATAGATTTGGTTCTCAGTCAACTAGTTTTGGCCAACATTGTATTTTTATTGTCTAAAGATATAATACAGACATTGATAACATTGGGATGGAACAGTTTCCTGAATGATACAATGTGTAAACTTGTCTTCTATTTGTATAGAACTGGTGCTGGGGTCTCCTTCAGCACTGTCTGTCTCTTCAATGGCTTCCAGGCCCTTAAGCTCAATCCAAGGATCTCCAGGCAGATTGGGCTCAAGATTCAATCCCTAGAGTTCATTGGCCACTGCTGTCTCTTGTCCTGGATCCTACATCTCCTCATGAATTTATTTCTTTTATTTGTAGTTCATGGCCCATTGAATGAAAAAAATAACAGTATAGAAAGCAATTGTGGCTACTGCTCTTGGCCAAGACCAACAATGTGTGCCTTATTATGTAATCTCTTATACTTTTCTGCTGATATGTTGAGTTTGATTTTCATGATTTGGGCCAGTGGATTGGTGGTCATTGTGCTTCTCAGACACAAGCAGAGAGTCCAGCACATTCACAGCTACAGGTCCTCCTCTAATGATTCCCATGAAGTCAGAGCCACATGTAGAATTTTGATACTTGTGAGTTTTTTTACTACCTTCTATTCTGTATACATTAGTTTGACCATTTGGAGGATTCATACTGAAAAACATGGCCAGTGGGTAGTTAACAGGTCAAACTTTTTGGCATCTTGTTTTCCTGTATTCAGTCCCTATGTGCTCATCATCAGTGACACCCGGGTCTCAAAGTTCTGTTGTTCCTGCAGGACATAAAACAAAGCATTTACTGATATTTAGGTACATGAATATTAGGTACTTGAATACGATTATGTACTGAGTTTTTAAGTACTTGAATATTGCCAACAAGATATATTAATATATTTGTATCCATAATGTGAATGCCATAGAAAACAAAGTTAGCTATTTATCTAATGTTGTTCATGCCTTCAAGGAATTTGTTTAAATGTCCACATAAAAAAGAGAGTAGTTACGTTAAGGCTTGGGGTATTCTTCCTCTTTTAATACACTTTGTGGTATGGAAAGTTTGAGTTCAAAGTTCAGGAATGTTTTTTATTTGGAGATTTGAGAAATTCTTGGAAAGGTTTGTTTGTTTATATTGCCTCTTTGTTTCTGTTATCTATTTAAATATCTTTGCTCCTTTCAGTGACTTATTAGCTAATGGCAATCTGTGTATTTATGAGCTACAGGGTAGTGTGCTGACCTCTGTGTGCTCTGTGGAAAGCGTCACCCAAACTACTTTAAACGCCTCTTGTGTCACGAACAAATTTTCAACAAAAGTGTTAAAAAATTGTCTCGCCTCTACCTGATGATCTATTGTCAGTCAATGGCAACAGAACCAATGTGCCGGACCCATGCTGGCTTCTTTGGATGCCTAGTCACATGTCATCCCGTCCATAACTAAAATCAATAATTAATTTTTAAAAAGATGTGAAGTTAAAAGTGGAATGTTCTGTAAGTGATCCTGCAGAAGTGGGAGGTGATGGTGAATGTGTGTGTGTGTGTGTGTGTGTGTAAACAAATGTATATATGTGGGTGCAGTAAAATATCTAGGAAGAAGAACAGAAAAAGCTTAATATTAAATGATGAGGAAGGGCTAAATGAAGGTACTGGACATGTTGGCCAAGGAAAGAGAACATAAAAATAATAGATTTTCTATTTTGACTACTTCATATATTGTTAAATTTCGGCGAGGAAAAAGTAAATAAAAAATATTTGGTATTGAAAGTGTAAAATTCATCATGAAGTTCTATAGCTTGAGAATGGCTCTTCTCACTGCACAGAAGTTCTCTGAGATGCCTACACTTTGGATCTGGTTAATTGTGTTCTGTGATGGTTTTTATCTGCATGTTGATTACAATAAAGGTTTTAAAATGCAGGGATGGAAAGAAAATTATTTTTAAGTTTTAAAACCACTCTGTTGTCTATTTTAAAATATGAAATATATTTGCATTAAATATGATAATGGATACTTTTCAAATACTTTGTATTAAGGAGGAGTCATGGGACATGTGTGTGAGCTGCTGTTTCCATTGACAGAGAGCATTATGGGTAGTTTACTATAAGGGGCATGGACTCAGGGTGTGAAAAACAAAGATCTTTACTTCATCCTAATATCACAGGAGATTCAGAGTAGCGAACACTAGGTAGTTTAACTTATGACTTTTCAAGGTGTGGTGTCCAACTAGAATGTCAGGCATGCTGATGAAGTGCTGGGAACAACTTATAAGTCCCAACCTATGACCCTTTCTCCCTTATTAAGTAACCAGCTGACTACAGTCTTACAGATTTCTAGATTATCTTTCCCTGTGTCACTCCAAATTGGCAGTTTAGATAATTTTCTCAATGAAAACCTTTGTTTAAGGATTCTGAAGACATGATTCAGTGGTTAAGAGCACGCACTCCTCCTACGGAGAGCCGTGTTCTCAGTATCTATATTAGGGACAGCTGCCTATAACTCCAGGTGATCTGATACACATGTGACCTCTTACTCTACAAGCATGTGCTAATATGCATGTGTGCATGTGTGCGCACACACACACACATGCACACACATGCACACTCACACACATACATATTGTAATAATTCAAATAATATAGAAAATGATTTTTTAATGTGCAAGTTTATCTCTACATTTCCTATCTTGATCTTGCAGACAAGGTTGGTTATTAGAAGTATTCTACTCTATTCTTTTTGTTGGGTGTGGAATAGCAAGACTAGCATGGAAGAGCATCAACAGTGTATAGTGTTTTGTTCATTTGTGGCTGGGTTAAGCTGGCTCTGGGTGCCTGGGAAACTGAACCAATAAATTCTATTCCTTATAAATCTATAAGGAAACCTAGTTTCTAGAGTCCAGTGTGGTTAAGCTGGCATTTGCTAGGTAGAAAAATTATTTATCTCCATTTAAACAAATAGTCACCTTGAAATAGTCCTTACACTTCAAGAGCAACAAGTTTTGCTGTATTTTGTTTAAGGAGTTTTATGTTTGCAGTTCCTGAAACCTTGTTTCTTAGCATCTCCATTTGACTGATAAGATGAAACATGATTAGTCGTGGTCTTTATCTGAAAGGATTACACTTTGAGTTACTCTGAGGAACAATGCAGCCATTTGGACTACTAACATTTAGCTGCTGAAATAATTTCTGTAGCTTCTGATAATATGCTGTGCAATGCAATTTCTGAAAGCAACATTTGTATCTTGAAGATATGTGCAGACAGCACTGCAAATGGCACTTGGAAAGCAGTTGATAGCACTGAAGATGGACCAAAAATGTCATTTTCAGGCCAGTTTCATAGTTCCTGTATTCAGGGAGGTTTGATAGCCACACTAGGCAGTGGTACACATGTCATAACCCATAATATTCTAAGCCAGGCTGCTGCAGGACCCAGCTAATGAAGGCTCAGAAAAAGGTGTCCTAGTTGCATTTCTATTTTCCTAGTTACATTTCTAAAACATGATACCAAGGCACTTACAGAAGAACAAGGTTAAGTTGGACTTAGGCTTCCAGAATGTTAGGATATATGATGGCAGAATATAGGTAGCAAATAGTAGGAGGCTGAGAAAAACTGAGGCCTCACAAATGGTATTGCAAGCAGGAGGCACAGAGGTCATTGAGAATAACACCAGTCTTTGCAAACCTCAAAGCCAAGTCTCCCCACTCCTGCCCCAGTGACACACCTCTTCCAACAAAGCCAAACCTCAGAATCCTTCCCCAACAGTTCCACCAGCTTGAGACCAAGTATTTAAAACATATGAGCCTATTGGGGCCATTCTCATTCAAACTCCAACAAAGGCTTTTGAAATATCCCCATGTCCTATGTTGAGGATTTCAGGAATTGCCTTCAGAGTGGTACCTTTATTTTCTTGTTGTTTAGAAAATAGATTAGACATAGGGATGAATAATGGGAGGGGTATATTGGAGGTGGTTGTGGGAAAAGAACAGGAGGAATCAGGTTCGGGAAAGACAGAGGAAGTGAGTACTGGGAAAGACATTTGGGTTGAGGGGAAGGTATCTCTAGGACAATGGAAACTCCCA
>CAJQZJ010032290.1:2056573-2095235 GCA_907164525.1 Lophiomys imhausi
AATACAAAACAACAGAAATAAATAGGCCACAATTATAAGAGTTATATGGCTTAGCATACATTCCCAATGTCCAGTCCATATGTATTTGGCACCTGACTTTAACATTCTACTATCTAACCATCTCCATGAGTTTAAAGTTCTATATCTAACTCAGCTTTCATACTAACTTGCCTCATAATTTTAAAAATATCTTCTTAGATCCAGAACACCCTCTTGATTCCTAAACAACTCAAAATTTAACTATGAGACTCTAGCTATCTATTCTTCAACCACCTCAGAGACCTGAGAGGGATAAATATATCTGATTATATAGGAAGTGCAGGGCCTGCAGCTTCCAAAACTAAAAAATGACATACCAGTGGCTGCCTGGACAGTTCCCATTTTCTCTCCATACATAACAGCATCAATCTTCAGCCATTTGGCCCCATTTCTCTGACAGACATTGGTTGTAGAGCAGGAATTATGAAGGACTTACCTACCCTGTCTTGGCAGAGCTAGGCTGTCGACTTAATTTTTGACAAAGAAGCCAAAACTGTAAAATGGAAAAAGGAAAGCACCTTCAACAAATGATGCTGGTCTAACTGGATGTCAACATGTAAAGTATGCAAATAGATCCATATTTATCACCTTGCACAAAACTTACGTCCAAGTGGATCAAAGACCTTAACATAAAGCCTGACACATTAAATCTAATAGAAGAGAAATTGGGGAAAAGCCTCGAACACATTGGCACAGGTGAAAAGTTCCTGTACAGAACACCAATAGCTCAGGCTCTAAGACCAACAATCAATAACTGCGACCTCATTAAACTTAAAAGCTTCTGTACAGCAAAGGACACTGTCATTGGAACAAAACAGCAACCTACAGACTGGGAAAAAAATCTCTACCAAACCAATATCTCACAGAGGACTAGTATCCAAAGTATACAGAGAATTCAAGAAATTAAACACCAAGAAACCAAATAATCCAATCAAAAAATGTGGAACAGAGCTAAACCAAGAATTGCAAAAGAGGAATCTCTAAAGGCAGAGAGGCACTTGTTTCTAATCTTTAATTAGCTTAAAAGTAGCTGGTTCCTTTAAGGCTCTTCATACCTAGTGTTTGGTTGACCCAATCTTTCCTCTCCCCATTTTCCTGCTCTCATTCCAGCTTATTTGTTATAGGGACACTATTTCTCCTCCTGTTCTCATTTAGTGTGTTTTCAAACATTTCTCTGACTCTCTCATAGAGGCCATTTTTAACCCTCTTCTGAGCTCTGCTCTAGTTTCCTGGGCTCAACACACATTTATCTGACATAAACCTGTATTTCTAACAACTATAAGCCATGTAACTGTTTTGAGATAAAACGTACACTAGTATCTTTCTGGGCCTGTATCACCTCACTTAATAGAATACTTTCTATTTTCTGCTGTGGCCATTCTCTGGGCTGTTCTGCAATGCCAGTGCATGGAAGAGGGGAGATTGTTAGTACTTGGTAGTTCCTAAGGTCTCAGCTCATGTCTTCAAGTTGTTTTAACTTCTTCAGATCCTAAGATTCATAGCAAAGTTTCTCCCAGTTCTTTGTTTCTCAGCTAAATATCTCTGTATGGCTTGTGAGGGTGTGGAGAAATATTCCCTTCCTGGGGCTGCTTGGTTCAGCCTGGTACTGATTCATAGATACTTTTGCACCTTCCTCAAAGAGATCATGCACTATTTAGTAGGGTTTTCGCAACCTTTTCCTGAATAGAGTGTGGTGTCTTGAGAGTTTCCTACCACTGCTCTGTACTGATGGGCTGCCCAACACACAGCCTGCTTTCCCACCATTTCTACTATAGACTTCTGAATGATAAACAATTATCCCAGACACTGTTTCAATAGAGATACTGAGCATTTCCCCAGTAGATATCATTCATGAGATATTGTCCTCATACTTGATTCTTGTCCTTGCATATTTTGCCCTTTTATGCTGTTGTGCATTCTGTTATTTTTTCATCATACTGGATTTCTTGTTCTCTCTAACAGCCCTGACCTGAGTATATAAATATGTGGTTGTGTCTATGTGGTGTGACTTTTCATAAGACCTAGCTCTTAATATGATGTTTTGGACTATCATTCTAATGTATTTTGTACTTTTAATAAATTTTCCTTATCTAAAACTGTTGCAGAGCAAAGACCCAAAGACCACTCAATAGGACCAAAGTCCAAAATGAATGTCACTATCTGGACAGAAATATGTCTCACAGAGCAGTCTCAAATGCATTTTACAGGGATCCTTTAAACGTAAAAAAAAAAAAGTTTTTGTTTTGTGTTTTGTTGTATTTTTAGTTGATACAGCGTCTCTCTGTGTAGCCTTGTCTATCCTGGAACTCACTCTGTAGACCCAGCTGGCTTTGAACTTGTAGAGATCTGCCTGTCTCTGCCTCCCAAGTGGTGGCAAAAAAGTGTGTGTCACCACTATCCCAGGAGAATGTAGCCCACAGAATCAATTAAGCAGAGCTCATAGGGGCTCACAGAGACAGAAGCAACAAAATGGAACCCTGTATTGGTCTGAGCAAGAGCTTCTTCATATATGCTGTGGGTGTTTATCTCAGGGTTTGGGGGGATTTTTTGTTTGTTTTTGCTTTGTTTCCTCCTCGACTATCCTTGATATAAGGGTTTGTGTCTAGTCTTATTGCAACTTGTTAGGCCATGTTAGGTGGATTTCCCTGGGAGAGCTGCTCTTTTTTTTTTTTTGAAGGAAAACACAGGAGAAGTAGATCAGGGTGGGAAGGATTTGTGAGGGAGGGATGAGGAATGGAGGAAGGAGAAACTTCAGTTGAAATGAGTGAGTCTTGGGTAGCTACAACTCAGAATAAGCAATGACTCATGAAAACTGCATCATTGAAGACCCACCCTAATCAACTTCCACCCTTATATACTGCAACTTCCCCTCACCTCTGCCTGGACCCCCAGCTGAGGCTGAGTAAGTGGCTGAAGTCTAAGGTGAGATCCTGATGAGCTTCCACCTTCTTCTGTGACAGTGATTCTGATTCTTCCTGATGCTGTGTCCCTTTAATACAGTTCCTCCTGTGTGGTAATACCCAAACATAAAATTATTTCATTGCTACTTCATATCAGTAATTTTGCCAGTGTTATGAATCATAATGTAGACATATGATATACAAAATATCTGATGTGTGACACCCCCAAAATGTTTTTAACCCACAGGCTGAGAACCACCACTCTTTAAGGTTATGTTAATAGGCCCTATCTTCTTGTGTAATCACAGTTGCTCTGATTTCAAGATGGAAACAAAAATATCATGGCCAGAGGACATAGTTCCCATAGAGCATGTATGCATACTTTTGTATGAGACAGGATCATATGTAGTGGATGGAGATTGAGAATGTATATGTGTGCTCATAAAACTTTATGAAGGCCAGATATGTCTAAGTATTGTTTCACTTCTACTTCTATGAGAAGCTCATACTTCCTCTAATGATACAGACACATAGATTATGAACATATGTGTTTATAAACAAGATTTACTTTATTTGATGTGTATGAGTGTTTTTCCTGTATGTATGTAAGTGCATTGAGTGTGCACCTACTGTCCATAGAGACCATAAGAGAGTTCATAACACCTAGAATTGGAATTATAAAGGGTTGGTTATAAAATGACACATGGATGCTGGTAGACCTCTGGAAGAACAGCAACCACTCTTAACTGTTGAACTACATACGTTTTAAAACAGATCTTTTTATAAAGACACACACACAAAATTACATAGAAGTTTTGTAACAAGCCTGTAGAGTCCTTAGAGCCATAAACCTACACTCCACTCACACAAATTATATCTTGGATAGTACTGGCAGGGGGAAATAAAGCAAGCAAGCAGATTAACAGAATATAAAAACATGCAGTTACCTGGGACATTTTGAAACTCAGTTTCTATAACATGGTTATATGCTTTACAATGTAACTTCACATGGAGAGGACAGAAAACTGGGGCTTATTTTCAGGGTAAACCAACAATGCTCCTTCTGAGACAAGATAAAGAAATCTTTTCCCTGTCAAAGACAATGGATATATTCTGTTTAGTATTATAAATTTCTCATCACATTTCTTTTAATTTTAGATAAAGTATTTTTATGTTATTTATTACTTCAGGTTACATCTCCATCATAGTACCCTCTTTCCACCCCTCCCAGTCCCAACCTCCCACCCTCTACCCCCTCTCCCTTTCATCCCACTCTTCTGGAGTGGAGTGTCCCTACATATCAGTCCCCCACCCTTCTGTTTCTATATTGTGGAAGAGTCTGAAGAGTATTGGTACTAGTTCTGGTAGAATTCTGTGCTGAAACCATCTGGCCCTGGGCTTTTTTTTGATGGGAGATTTTTAATGACTGTTTCTATTCCCTTAGGGGATATAGGATTGTTTAATTTTTTTAACCTGATCTTGATTTAGCTTTGGTTGGTGGAATCTATCAAGAAAACTGTACATTTCACTTAGATTTTCAATTTTTGAGGAGTAAAGGCCTTTGAAGTAAGACCTAAAGATTCTCTGGATTTCTTTGATATCTGTTGTTATTTTTCCCTTTTCATTTCTGATTTTACTGATTTGGGTATTTTCCCTCTTCAGTCAGTTTGGCTAAGGGTTTGTCTATTTTGTTGACTTTCTCAAAGAAGCAATTCTTGGTTTTGTTGATTCTTTGAATTGTTCTTTTTGTTTCTAAGTTGTTGATTTTAGCCCTAAATTTGATGATTTCCTGCCTTTTGGTCCTCTTGGGAGTGTTTGCTTCCTTTTTGTCTAGCTCTTCCAGTTCTTCTGTTAAGTTGCTCACATGAGCTGTCACAATTTTCATTTTGAAGGCCCTTAGTCCAATGACATTTCCTCATAGCACTGCTTTCCTTGTGTCCCATAGGTTTGGGTATGCTGTGCCTTCATTTTCATTAGATTATAAGGAGTCTTTGATTTCCTTCTTTATTTGTTCTCTGACCCAGTGGTCATTGAGTAGAGAGTTGTTCAGTTTCCATGAATGAGTACACTTTTTGTTATTCCTGTTGTTGCTGAAGTCTGGTTTTAATCCATGATGGTCTGGTAAGATACAAGGGGCTATTTCAATTTTCTTGTATCTATTGATGCTTGCTTTGCATCTGACTATATGATCAGTTTTGGAGAAGGTTCCATGGAGTGCTGAAAAAAGGTGTATTCTTTTGTGTTTGGGTGAAATGTTCTGTAGATATCTGTTAGGTCTATTTGGTTCATGACCTCTGTTAGTCTCATTATTTCTCTGTTTGGTTTCTGTCTCAATGATCTATCCATTGTTGTGAGTAGGGTGTCGAAATCTCCCACTATTAATGTGTGGGAATCAATGTGTGGTTTAAGCTTTAGAAGAGTTTCTTTTACAAATGTGGGTGCCCTTGTATTTTGGGCATAGATATTCAGTATTGAGATGTCATCTTGATGAATATTTCCTTTGACAAGTATGTAGTGTCCTTCCCTGTCTTTTTTTATTAACTTCAGTTGAAAGTCTATTTTATTTCATATTAGGATGGCTACTCCAGCTTACTTCCTGGGACCATTTGCTTGGAAAACCTTTCCAAGCCCTTTACTCTGAAGTAGAGTCTATCTTTGTTAGTGAGATGAGTTTCTTGTATATAGCAAAATGATGGGTCCTTTTTTATGGATATATTCTGTAAACCTGTGTCTTTTTATTGGGGAGTTGAGACCACTGATGTTGAGGGATATTAATTAGCAAAGGTTGTTATTTCCTGTTATTTTGATGTGGGTGGTGGTTGTGTGTTTCTTTTGGTTTAGCTGTAGTGGAGTTTTTTGCTTCCTCTGTTTTCTTGGGTGTACATATCCTCTCTGGGTTGGAGTTTTCCTTCCAGGATCTTCTATAGAGCTGGTTTTGTGGATAGATACCATTTAAATTTGGTTTTGTCATGGAATATCTTGTTTTCTCCATCTATGTTGATATAAAGTTTTGCTAGGTATAGTAGTCTGGGATGACACCTATGTTCTCTAAGGGCCTATAGGACGTCTGTCCAAGCCCTTCTGGCTTTTAGAGTTGCTGAGAAGTCATTTGTAATTCTTATGGGTCTGCCATTATACATTCTTAACCTTTTTGTCTTATGGCTTTTAATATTCTTTCTTTGTTCTGTACATTTGGGGTTTCAATTATTATGTGGAGAGAGGAATTTCTTTTCTGGTCTAATCTATTTGGAGTTTTATATGCCTCTTGTAATTTTATTGGCATCTCTTTCTCTAAGTTTGGGAAGTTTCCTTCCGTGATTTTGTTGAAGATGTTTCCTGGACCTTGGAGTTGGGAGTCTTCACTTTCCTCTATGCCTATAATTCTTAAGTTCTGTCTTTTCATTGAGTCCTTGATTTCTTGGATGTTGTGGGTAAGAACTTTTTTAGATTTCTCATTTTCTTTGATCATTGTACTGATTTCTTCAACTGAATCTTCCACATTGAGATTCTGTCTTCCATCTCTTGTATCCTATTTCTGATACTCATGTCTGTAGTTCCTGTTCTCTTCCCTTGGTTTTCCACTTCCAGGACTATTTCTTCTTGTGTTTTCTTTATTGTTTCCTTTTCCAGTTTCAAGTCTTGAATATTTTAGACATTTTATACATTTCCTGCTCCAATTTAGATACTTTGTCTCCCAATCATTCAAATCTTTCATGTCTCTTTCCCATTCATATTTGCCTGAGTTGGCTTGGAAGTCTCTAGTAGTATTCTCCATTGCTTTAATTTGTAAAAATTGGAGATTCTTTATATTCTTTCACAGATTTAACTTCTTCTTGTAAGGACTTTATCATTTTCCTAACTATAGATTTGTCATAATTTTCATGTGTTTCAGCTGTGGTGGGATGGTCAGGGTTTGCTGTATTAGCATCACTGTATTTTGTTGGAGTCATATTTCCCTGATTTTTGTCAGATTTGTTTTTTCACTGACCTTTAGCCATCTGGTTGTCCATAGCTGATTGTTCCTAGTATCTTCTAGACCTGATGCTAAGGCTTGGGCTTTATAGTCTTGGTGGTCTGTATCTCAACACAAGCTAGGTGGGGTCTCCCCCTGAAGTTCACCCCTTCCAGTTTTGTCCCAACTGGGAATAGATGAAGTATTATTAAGAATTGGTATATTTAAGTTTTACTGCCATTATCGAAGTCTTCTTTTACACCATGTCTAACAAATATCAATAGGTTTGGGAATTGTTTGTTTTTAGAGCCTGTAATTTTTTATTGGTTCTCACAGGCCAGTATCGCATCATCCTGAATGCTATATTTTCTATGAAACGTGGTATCCCTCCTTACACCGTTTTGTGCATATTGAGGTATTGAGCAATTTCATCATAACATGCATGTAGATTAATGACTGTCAAAATTTGAAGAGGTCATTTTAAGTGTTTTGGGCTCTCCTAGGACTCTTGAACTTAAAGGATATTCTGTTTCAATTTCTCAATAGCTCCATAGATTAAAGGATTCTACCTCCACCCTAGGCTGCAAAAATTTTGTCATTATTAAATTGACTAGGGAAATAGCAAGGCCGTATTCTAAAGGAAATTGTGCTGAACTACAAAATGAACTTCTGGAATCTGGCAAGCAGAATCATTTTCTTATCACAAACTACCACTGGAATTCAGGGAAATGTCTCTCTTATGCTCTACTATCTACTCCTTTACTGCAGAGAATTCACACTAAAGCCGGTAGATTTGATTCTGGTGCACCTCTTGGCAGCTAATGTTTTGATCATTTTTTCCCAGGGAGTGCCCCAAACAATGGCAGTTTGGGGATTGAAGCAGATTTTTAATTATTTTGGATGCAAGCTCCTAATATACATTCAGGTATTGTGCCGGAGTGTGTCCCTTTTCACCACATGTCTCTTGAGTGTCTTCCAGGCCATCACCATCAACCCCAGGAAATTCTGCTGGAAGGATCACAAAGTCAAAGCTGAGAAGCACATTGGCTACTACATGTTCTTTGTCTGGGTCTTGTACATCTTAATAAATTTCATTTTCTTTGTGTACACATTTATCAAAAGGAATGGCAAAAATGTGACACAAAAATGAGATTTAGGATACTGCTCAATTTTAGGTGGGGATGAAATCATTGACTCACTCTATACAGCATTGCTGGTATGTCCTGAAGTCCTTTTTTCTGTGCTCATCACCTGGTCCAGTAGCTCCATGATTGTCATTCTGTATAGACATAAACAGAGGCTTCAACATATCCACAGCCCTCGTGGATCCAGAAGAACTTCGCCTGAGTTCAGAGCCACCCAGAATATCCTGGCACTGGTTTCTACATTTCTGGCTTTTTATACTCTCTCCTCCATCTTAAGAGGTTGCATTGCTCTTTTGTATAATCATAATTGGTGGCTGTTGAATATCACTTGCTTCATTTCTCTATGTTTTCCATCTTTTGGACCCTTTGCTCTTATGAATCATTACTCCATTATGTCTAGGCTTAGTTTGGTCTGAATAAGGAATAAAAACCATTTACTGATATTTGAAGTACGTAAATGATATGTTTTGTGTGGCATTCAAATTTTTACTCACCCATCACCCTCAAAAAGATCAATATAGAAATTTAACTAGGTAGCACCTATTAATTACACTAACCCCTCCCCCACCATAGAAAGACATTTCTAAGTTTGCCTAAGAGGAGTATATGACTTTTGTCAGCTGGTTGAATTAACAGCCTACATGATTAGATCATTTTTTACTTGGTTCCTTGATCTCTCAACTTACGGCTACTAGAGTCATCCCATTGTCGAATTGATGAGCAAATGAACTAGTAAACCAGCTGCCAATATAACTACCCTTCTTGTAGCTTCCATCCTGTCAGGGCATCTTGGCTGTTTGATGATTTCACAGACACCTTGATGGACCTACACTCAAACTACAAGAAAGACTGAATCCATGGGTGGCCATGTACTTGTGATTCAGGAGGCTCTGCTACAGTCACAACTACTTCATTCTGTACCAGTACCAGAAAACTTCTTCAGTCACAACGTTAGCAATATACTGTTTGGATTTGCTCAACAGAAATGCCTGTTATTCTGAACCTTCAACAACAATTCTTACCAAGTCTGCCAAGAAGAAATGCACTTACTTTAGCCATTTACCAATACCAAAATATGTTACTCTTGTGTCTTATACCTTATGCAAATTCAATTCAAAATCAAGAATTGTTTTGATGTGATTCTGAATTATCTTTGCTAGTATTTTGTTGACAATTTTTTCATCTATATAGTTTAGGGAGATCAGTCTATAATTTATTCACTTTGTTGTGTACTTACATGGTTTTAATATTTAGGTAATTCCTAGTTTCAGCAAGTGTTCAGAAGATGCCTTTCACTTTTTTTGTGCCTTATTTGCATAGTACTGGTATTAGTTCTTAGAATGCCTGGCAGAATTCTGCTATAAATTCATCTGGACAGGAGTACTTTTCCATTGAAACATTCTTAAATTTACTGCTTCGATCTTTGAAATGAATTAGTGTGCCATAATTTATTAATTTATGTGCAGGGTCTCTGTTTTTTCCAAGAATTTGACTTTATTTTTATGTCAATGCCAATCTTTCTTTATCACTATGGTTCTACCATGTAATTTGAGGTCAAGTATTGTGATCTTCCAGCTTTGATCTTACCACTTATGATTGCCTTAGTTATTTGTGGTGTTTTGTGGCTTCATACTAATTTTAATTGTAAGTTTATAATTCTTTGAAATGTTTTTCTTGTATTTAAAATATGTTTTTGTCTCACATATCTTGTGATTACAGTTTCTGCTCCCTCTCCATCTCCCAGTTCTTCCTCACTTCTCCACCCAACCAGAACCATTCTCTTCTGTCTCCCATTATAAAACAAACAGGCTTCTAAGGGATAAGAAATGACAGACAACTGGCTGCCTGGACAGTCCCCAATTTCTCTCATTAAATTGGAGGATCTATCTTCAGTCTTTTGGCCCAGTATCTCCAACAGACATTAATTGTAAAACAGGAACTATGAAGGACTTGCCTACCCTCTCTTGGCAGAGCTAGGTTGTCAACAAAAAAGTTTTGTGCTTTTTGGACAGTATCTGTCTACAATTGAAGCAAGGGATTTCTCTAACCCAGTGACAAGCTTGCCACTAATGCAGTCATCTCCAAATGGAGATTCTTTGATGCTCATCATCTACTTGGAGTAGAAAGGGGGGTTCTGTTAGGAGATGACATAGCTCCATATCAAAAAATCTTAGGTTAAGAAAACATCCTGAATGCCACGTTCTACAAACCTCTTGAGGTTTTTGAATACTATCTATCTATCTCCATATATTTGGATAAGAAAATGTTGCTTGTCTCTTAACATCTTGATTTCTGGTTAACTTAGAAAAAATATCTGCAATATACTATGCTAGTACCTAACAAAATGACATATTTAAATGACTATTAGTTTGCGTTTCTTAATTACACTAAACAGTTTGTGACAATTGTTATCCAAAGGTCAAAACTTCACATGGAATTTTTAAGCACTACATTGGTACAATACCTTAAAAAGAGTTAACCTTAATTTTGTATCAATATACAAAGATCAATACGGATGTAGCCAAATATAATCTTAATCTTGTATCAATATACAAAGATATAAGAGCATATTCAATAATCTATCTCTTTTTCTTTCTCATGCTTATATTATGTCTAGATCCCATTTTTTTCAAATATTTCCCCCACACACACAGAGGAGAGAAAGAAGGATAGAGAAAATAAAAAGAGAGAAATCCCTGGGTCTAACCTCCAAAACCTTGCTTAACAAGACCATTTAACAACTTGTAACCAATCGCCCCTAAATAACATCAAATATCTATAACCCATCAAATGACCAAAGGAAAAAAGAAAAAAAAAACCACCCACCCCACCTTCTGGGAATGGGACGTTGCTCTCTTAAAATTGCTTCCTGCTGATTTGGGATGTAGGAGGGCTGTTTGGGGGCCCAAATAAGAATGGGAAATGGTTAAGCAAGTTAGTAGTAATATTTGATGTCTACTCTTTTTGTCCTTAGGTATTTAAATGTCCTAAGAAGTTTGTAGTCAGAAGCTGAACTTTGGGTGACAAAGCTTAGGGATTTATTGAAGTCCTGGCTGGAACAATCTGTGGGGCTGAACCATCTTATCTAGCTATTTTGAATTGTTCTGGTTGTAGATTTTTGAGGAAACAGCTATTGAGGCACTCTTAGAGGCTGCATCATCTGGGCTATTTGTCTTCTTTGATGTCTGTTCCTTTTTATTCCAAAGTTTCAGTTGCTCTGTTGTCCCTGGACTCCTCAGATGGATGTTTTTAATCTCCTGGAAAGATAGGAACAGAACCCTGCCCTAATTCTATCTCTGGGATGTTACTTTTTTGGAAGGTAATATCCTTCCTAGAGCAAATTGGGTTTTTTTTAAATATAAAAAGTATTATCTTTCAATTGAGATTTTTTTTAAATCTTTTAATATTTTGGAACTAAACATACCTTTAAGTGTATATATTTTGAGACCACAAAGGACAATTCACTTTGAATTTCTGCATGCCTTTTTTAGGTAGCTTATATACTTAAATCATTGTAAGTCCTATGTGCCTGCTTCTGCCTCCCAAGTATTAAGATCAAAGGTGTGTGCCTCCCCATTGTTGGGATTAAAGGTGTGAACCATCACCCCTGGATCTAAGTTTTCCTCTATTTGGAGCTTGCTCTGTGCCAGGCTGGCCTTGAATTCAGATGTCTACATGTTTCTGTCTCCAGTGTGTTGGAATGAAATGTGTATGCCTCTCAAGTGTTGGGAGTAAAGGTGTGAACAATCACCACCCTGATCATTGTAACTCTAGAATTTAAAAGACAACTAACTCTAGAGTGATCCACCTGTCTCTGCTACAATTAAAGGCATGGGCTAATACTGCCCTTTTCAAATATTTCATTTTAGTTCCAAATTACTTCAACTTTTTCAGATTTAGAAATCCAGTTTGAACTGTAGTAATCCTTAATTTGCTTACAACATTTTAAATCTCTTAATTGCATTTTTAATAACAAACAACAAACATATTCTTTATATATAGGAGAAAACCTTGCAAGATGATATTCAAGTGTGTGTGAGTTATGTGGCAACCTGCAGTCTAACATTCTAACCTGAAACTAAGAGCATTTTTGCCTTTATACCAGCAAAGCAAGTATGTATGCCTTTGGTAAATTATCATGTGAAATTTTTACATTTTATTTTTATTATTTTTTATGCTTAGTTACCCTTTTTTCTTTAACTTGTTTTTTCAAGTTATCTCTCACACAGTTCCCTCCCTCCCATCCTATCTCCCCCCTCCCTTCCTCCCTCCCTTGCTATTCCTCTTCTCAGTCCTCTCCTTCTCCTCAGATGAGGTGGGCCCTAACATATTATACTCCCTCGTTTCATCAGTCAGGTGAGAGCTAACAGCTTCCTCTATACTAGGGCTTCATATGGCACATCATCTAGGGAAAGCTGTTCCACTGACCTGCAACAGGTTCCATGATTCACTGTTAGGTGTTTTTCCTAGGATAGTTATGCTAGGTTCCAATCTGTTTGGGTCTATGGGTTGTAGGATGGTGGTTGTCCTGTGCTATATGGTTGATATCCTCTTATTAGAGATTGAATACCATGTTTATCTTTCTGGGACTGAGTCAGCTGACTTAGGATGAGCTTTTCTAGATCCATCCATTTGGTTACAAATTGCATGATTTCCTTGTTTCTGATAGCTGCGTAAATGTAGGGACAGTTTTTTTTTTTTAATCCATTCTTCAGTTGAATGACATCTAGGTGGTTTCCAGTTTCTAGCTATTATAAATAAAGCTTCTATGAACATTGTTGAGGCAATGTTCTTGTGGTTTGGTGGAGAATCTTTTGGATATATTGCAAGGAGGGGTATGGCTGGGTCTTGAGGTTGAAATATTTCCAATTTTCTAAGATATCACCAGATTGATTTCCAAAGTGGTTGTACAATTTGTGTGCCCACCAGCAATGGAGGTATGTTCCCTTTCTCCACATCCTTGCCAGCACGTACTATTATTTTAGTTTTTTATCTTAGCCATTCTGACAGGTGTGAAGTGGAATCTCAGAGTTGTTTTGAGTTGCAGTTCCCTGACGACCAATGTTGAACATTTCTTCAACTCCCTCTCAGCCTTTAGAGACTCCTCTTTTGTGAATTCTCGGTTTAATTCTGTTTCCCATTTTTTGATTGGTTTATTTGATATTTTTCATGTTTAATTTCTTGAGTTCTTTATATATTTTGGATATTAGCCCACTGTCATATGTTGGGTTGGTGAAGATCTTTTCTCAATTTGTAGGCTGCAGTTTTGTTCTAATGGCAATATCTTGCCTTACAAAAGCTTTTAAATTCCATAAGGTCACATTTATTGATTGTTGGTCTAGGAGCCTGAGCTATTGGTGTTCTGTTCACGAAGTTACTACCCATACCAATGAGTGCCAGGATTTTCCGCACTTTCTCTACTATAAAATTTAGTGTGTCTGGATTTTTTTTTTTTTTGAGGTCTTTGGTCCACTTGGAGTTAAGTTTTGTACAAGGTGATAATTATGGGTGAATTTGCATTCTTTTACATGTTGATATCCAGTTAGACCAGCACCATTTGTTAAAGATGCTTCCCTTTTTTCCACTGGATGGTTTTGGCTTCTTTGTCAAAAATTAAGTGACTGTAGGTGTGTGGGTTTATTTCCTTGTCTTTGATTAGATTCCATTGGTCAACTGGTCCATTTCTATGACAGTACCATGCTGCTTTCATTACTATTTCTCTGTACTACAGCTTGACCTGTAGTACATGGTAATACCTCCAGATGTTCTATTATTGTTCAGGATTGATTTAGTTATTCTGGGTTTTTTGTGATTCCATATGAAGTTGAAAATTGTTCTTTCAAGGTCTGTAAAGAATTGTATTGGTATTTTGATAGGAATTGCATTGAATCTGTATATTGCTTTTGGTAAGATGAACATTTTTATTATGTTAATCCTACCTATCCATGAGCATGGAAGCTCTTTCCATCTTCTGATATCTTCTTCAATTTCTTTCTTCAAGGACTTGAAGTTTTTATCATACAGGTCTTTCACTTGCTTGGTTAGAGTTACCCCCAGGGATTTTATATTATTTGTGGTTATTGTGAAGGGTGTTAATTCCCTAATTTCTTCCTCAGTCCATTTATCTTTTGTGTAAAGAAGGGCTACTGATTTTTTAATTGATTATGTATCCAGCCACTTTGCTAAAGGAGTTTATCAGCTATAGTATTTCTCTGGTGGAATTTTTGGGGTTACTTATGTATACTATCACATCATCTACAAATAGGGACACTTTGACTTCTTCCTTTCCAATTTTTATCCCCTTGATCTCCTTAGCTGTCTTATTGCTCTAGCTAAAATTTCAAGTACTATGTTGAAGAGAGATGGAGAGAATGGCAGCCTTGCCTTGTCCCTGATTTTAGAGGAAATGTTTTAAGTTTCTCTCCATTTAGTTAGATGTTGGCTATTGGCTTGCTGTAAATTGCCTTTATTGTGTTTAAGTATGGTCCTTGTATACCTGACCTCTCCAAGACTTTTAACATGAAGGGGTGTTGGATTTTGTCAAATGTTTTTTCAGCATCCAATGAGAAATGTTCCTGTGGGTTTTTTATCTTTTTTTTTTAGCCCTTTAGATATACTGTTTTTTTCTTTTATTTTTTATTTCTTCAAGTTACATCTCAATCGCAGTCCCCTCCCTATTCCCCCTCCAGTCCCACCTTCCCACCCTCAACCCCCCATCCTCTTCCCTTTTTTTTCTTTTAAGTTTAAGGTATATCTTATTTCCCCCTACAGTTTCCCCTTTCAGTCCAACAAATGGCTCTTTCTCTTATAATAATAAATACAATACAAAACAACAGAGGTAATTAGGCCACAGTTATGAGGGTTATATGGCTTAGCGTACATTCCCACTGTCCAGTCCATATGTATTTGGTACCTGAATTTAACTTTCTACTATCTAAACATCTCCATGAGTTTAAAGTTCTATATCTGACTCAACATTCATACTAACTTGCAACACAATTTTAAAAGTATCTTCTTGGATCTATAACACTCTCTTGACTCCTAAACAACTCAAAATTTAATTATGAGACTCTAGCTATCTGTTCTTCAACCACCTCAGAGACCTAAGAGGGATAAATATATCTGATTTTATAGGAAGTACAGGGCCTGCAGCTTCCCAAACTAAGAAATGACATACCAGTGGCTGCCTGGACAGTTCCCATTTTCTCTCCATACATTACAGCATCGATCTTCAGTCATTTGGCCCCGTTTCTCTGACAGACATTGATTGTAGAGCAGGGGTTATGAAGGACTTACCTACCCTGTCTTGGCAGAGCTAGGCTGTCGACTTACCTGCTTCCAGGTTTTGTCCTTTTTGGACAGCATTCTATCTACAGTTGGAACAAGGGGCTTTTCCTACCAAGAGATAGGCTTGCGACTAATTCAATCATCTCCCACTGGAGATTCTTTGATGCTCATCTTCTACTTGGAGGAGAATAGGGGGTGCTGTCAGGAGTTGATTGTTTTGATATAAAAAAAATCTAAAGTTACAAAAACATCTTTGAATGCCATAATCTGCAGATCTCTTGAGGTTTTTGAAGAGGCCCTATCTATCTCTTATATTAGGGTAAGCAGATGTTGCTTGTCTCTTAGCAGGTTTATTTCTGATTAGCTTAGCAAGTAACTATAATAGGCTGTCATAGGTCCTAACTGAATGACCGACTTGCATAACCATTAGTTTGCATTTCTTAATTATCCTAAACAGTTTATGACAATTAGTAGTAAAAGGCCGAAACATCACATTTCTTTTTTTTTTTCTTTACCTCCTAACCCTTCCGTCGAATTTCTCTGGGGTGGGGTGTCCTTATATAACAGTCCCTCATCTCAGTTGAGAGGTCGTATGAGGGCCAAGAGCCTCTTCATTCATTGGGTTTTTTTTTCTTTTGGCTTGTTTGTGTGGTGGATTACATTGATGAATTTTCCTATGTGGAACCACCCCTGCATCCCTGGGATGGAGCCTACTTGATCGTGGTATATGATACTTTTGATGTGTTCTTGGATCCGGTTTGCTAGTATTTTGTTGAGTATTTTTGCATCTATGTTTTGAAATTTTCTTTCTCCTTTGGGTCTTTGTGTGGTTTAGGTATCGGGGTGACTGTAGCCTCATAGAATGAGTTTGGCAATGTTCCTTCTGATTCTATGTTGTGGAAGAGTTTGAAGAATATTGGTGTTAGCTCTTCTTTGAAGGTCTGGTAGAATTCTGTGCTAAAACCATCTGGCCCCGGGCCTTTTGTGGTTGGGAGACTTCTAATGGCTGCTTCTATTTCCATAAGAGTTCTAGGACTTTAATTTGTTTACCTGTTCTTTATTTAACCTTGGTAAGTGGAATCTATCAAGAAAATTGTCCATTTCACTTAGGTTTTCCAATTTCATGGAGTACAGCTTTTTGAATTAGGACCTAATGATTCTTTGGATTTCTTCAATGTCTGTTGTCATTTCCCCTTTTCATTTCTGATTCTGTTAATTTGGATATATTCCCTCTGATTTTTAGTTTGGCTAGGGTTTGTATGTTTTGTTGATTTTCTCAAAGAACCAACTCTTGGTTTCATCAATTCTTTGTATTGTTCTTTTTGTTTCTAAGTTATTGATTTTAGCCCTGAGTTTGATGATTTCTTGCCATCTGCTCCTCTTGGGAGTGTTTGCTTATTTTTCTTCTAGCTCTTTCAGGTGTGATTTTTAGGTTTCTTGTATGGGAACTCTCCAGTTTCTTTTTGAAGGTACTTAGTGCTGCAAACTTTCCTTTTGGCACTTCTTTCAATATACCCCATAAGTTTGGGTATGTTGCACCTTCATTTTCATTGAATTCTAAGGAAACTTTAATTTTCATTTTAATTTCTTCCCTGACCCAGAGGTTATTGAGAGTTGTTCAATTTCCATGAGTTTGCAGGCTTTCTGTTGTTTTTGTTATTGTTGAACTCTAGCTTTATTCCATGATGGTCTGATAAATTACAAGGGGTAATTTCAGTTTTCTTGTATCTGTTGAGGCTTGCTTTATGACTTATTATATGGTTGATTTTGGAGAAGGTTCCATGATGTGCTAGGATGAAAGTATGTTCTTTTGGTTTTGGGTGAAATGTTCTGTAAATATCAGTTAGGTCCATTTGATTCATGGCGACTGTCAGGTTCATTCTGGTTCAGCAGCTAGGCTGACTGAATGAACAGTCAGGGAGCTCCACCAATGACTGGTGCTAGCGTCAGAATGCCCGTTGATGACTGCCTCAAAAGCTCAGGTACTGAGGTGTGTGACCCGCCCCAGTGTTTGTGGGGAAAGCACTGTTGCTGGCTGCATTTGCAGTCGGTCTTAGCTCCTGATTGCTTTGCTGTGGCTAGGTTTGGTCTCTGTCACTCAGCTAAAGTGCATTCTGTGTCTCCATGTTGGAAACTCCGAAAGGAAATCTTACTTACCTTTGCTCTTGTGGACCAGCTGTTCTTCCCAGTTGGTTTCACAGGTTCATGTGGAGGCTGAATCTCAGGGAGACGGGTGGGGCTGCTGATCGTGGCTGGAGCCATGGGCTGGATCTGCTTGTGGGCTTGATCTGCTCTGGCCAGCGTTCCTCTCCAGATGGGTGACTGAGCTGGTTGATCTCAGGGTGGTGTTCGTGGGGCCTATGTGTGCTGTTTCACGTGGTGACCAGTCTCAGTGTTCATTGCAGAAATTCATACACCATCTGTGTTTAATAGTCAGCTGTGGGATCTCACATTCACTCTACAGCACCTAATCTCATTCACCCACTACTCAGATACCATGCTCTATGAAGAGTGTCATCTCGGATCCCTATTCATTTCCTCTTTAAAGGCCAGTATCATCTCCTAGGATTAAATTTTAAGTCATTTCCTTGTGCTTCAGATGTATTGGAATGTGAAGGACTTGCTAGAGTAGGATAGCTAGGCTCTGGTGTTCCCATATTTCCCTGGCTATTGTTGGTTATGTTCTTATGTTGGCCACTAGCCATCTGGGTTTTGAGGTTATTATAAATTTAGATGCTGATTTCTGGGTTTATCATTGTTGGATGAATGCTTTTTGATGTTTCTCCCCTTGATTTCTTTTTCCTCTCCATTTTATGGCCTGGGTAGCCTGGGCTTCTGGTGACTAGTAATATTTAGGTCCAGTAGGTTGTCTCCACTGGGAATTTTGTAGTCTGTATGGCCTCTGTGGTTTGTGGTGCTAATCTTGTTTCTGGAGTCCCTATGAAGAGCATAACATGGAATCTAAGGTGCCAGAGTGCCATCTGCAAAAAGAAGATAGAGTTTTGAAATGGAAAATTATACCCTTGGGGATGGAGTAAATTTTACTTCTGTTGGGTATGCTTTTAGGGAAATTGGAAGGCAATGTATTGGATTGGGTTTTACCTAATATCCAGGTGCCAACAGACCACCAGGAGAGCAGGCTCTGCATTTTCTTAAGTTCAGTATTGAATTAAATTGGTTTTTTACTTCTGTCCTTTAAGAGGATATTAACTTCACATTATGACACTAGATGCAATAGTTTCCAGTGCCTAAAAAACCATCACCATCTGCATTAAGCCTCTTTTGAAGCTAGTATATGAAATGTAAATATGTAGACTCAAGAAAGCACCTCTGAGCCCGGACTTCTATCCTAGCTCACTAGGTTCTGCATGAAATTATACCATCCCATTGAATCTTAGAGACTGAGATTTCTTTAAGGAAAAATGAATGCAAATACATTCTGAGATACAGTCTCAAGACATTTTATCCAACAGGACGTCACTGGGAGCAAACCTACTGTTCTTGCCTTGGCAAGGAGCCCGAGGGAAAACATAGCTCAGGCGTTGGTGCGCTGTGCACACGCAGCCTCCTTCAGTCCATGTGGGGCTCAGGAAGTAGGGGTGATTCTCTCCATTGTGTGGATTCAACCTGTGCAGGAGGATTCCTACGAGGGAAAGGTGCCAATTCAGAAAATAACACTCACATACCCTCCCAAGAATGACCTGTCCTCTGTGGACTGGAGATTTCGAAGAAAGCCCTGAAATGGGTAGGTGCGCTACATCCGTGATGCATGCTTCTGGATGGAGACTCAGTGGCCAAAGGGGCAGGCACACCACATATGCGTAGTGGGTTGGCTAAAACTCCTAAGATGTATCTCATATATTTCCAAGCTCCTCTTCCCAAAGGTTTGTGGAGTAATGTCATAGGAGATAACAATGGGAGCTTCTGCCAAGTCAGTTCAAATCCCCCCTGGAAAACTCATTCACATCCATAGCCAGGAAAGACTTTTAACTGTGTGGTGAGCATCCTAGAGACACAGGCTAGCAGTGTTGGGTTCTTCTCTTCTGGGGTGTCAGGAGAGGGAGTCCAAGGAGAAAGAAGGGACAGGAGTTAGATACTACAGCCAAGACACTGACAACAAAGGATAAAAAAGTGTAAACTCTTATATCCTGCCACTTGTCTTCCTCAAATTTTACTGAGAGCTCCTTAATAAGTACTTTAAAAAAAAAACTCACTTGTTGGCAGTCGAGGCTCAGTGGGTAAAGTGCTTGTTGGGTAGGCAGTATAATAATAACTGACTCTCAATTAGTCCTTTAAACAGCCAGATATCAAGTGAAATGCTTGGCATATCCACCTGTACCTACAGAAGGATTCTGAGTGCAAACATAATGGCTTCTTCTACCATTTTCAAAAATTCAGTTTTCATGGTCACACATTCTTAAACCCTTAATATTTTACATTTCTATCAAAATTCTTCCCAACATCACTGTTTTTCTAATACTATATAATTATTATCAAGAACATTTGGCTGTTGAGGTGACCAGTGGGGTTTTTTGTTTGTTTGTTTCTTGCTTTTTGATTTAATGTGGGTGTCTAAGTTGGTAAAATGGAACCTAAGGCTTCATATAAAGTAATCACCTTATGTTAAGGTCTTTGATTCATGTGGACTTAAGTTTTGTATAAGGTGATAAGTATGGGTCTAATTTCTTTCTTTTACATGTCAACATCCAATTGGGCCAGCACCATTTGTTGAAGATGCTGTCCTTTTTCCATTGTACAGTTTTGGCTTCTTTGTCAAAAATTAAGTAACCATAGGTGTGTGGGTTCATTTCTGGGACTTCAATTTTATTCCAGTGATCCACTGCTCTGTTTCTATACTAGTACCATGCTGTTTTTATTACTATTGCTCTGTAGTACAGCTTGAAATCTGGAATGATGATACCTCCACATGGTTTTTTTTTTGTTTTTTTGTTTTTTTGTTTTTTGTTTTGTACAGGATTGATTTAGCTATTCTGGATTTTTTGTTATTCCATATGAAGTTGAGAATTGCTTTTTCCAGGTCTATAAAGAATGGTGGTGGTATTTTGATAGGAATTGCATTGAATCTGTATATTGCTTTTGGTGGGATGGTCATTATTATTATGTTGATCCTACCTATCCATGAGCATGGGAAATCTTTCCATCTTCTGATGGCCTCTTCAATTTCTTTCTTCAAGACTTGAAGTTCTTGTTGTATAGGTCTTTCAATTGCTTGGTTAGAGTTACCCCCAGGTATTTTATATTGTTTGTGGCTATTGTGAAGGGTGTTGTTTCCCTAATTTCTTTCTCAGCCCATTTATTTTTTGTATAAAGAAGGGCTTCTGTTTTTTTTTTTAATTAATTTTGTATCCAACCAACTTTCTGAAGGTATTTATCAGCTGCAAGAGTTCCCTGGTGGAATTTTGGGGGTTGCTTATGTATACTATCATATCATCTGCAAATAGGGATACTTTTACTTCTTCATTTCGAATTTCTTTCCCCTCGATCTCCTTTAGCTGTCTTAAGGCCTGACACACTAAATTTATTGAAGAAAAAGTGGGGAAAACCTTCATCGACACAGGTGACAACTTCCTGAACAGAACACCAACAGCTCAGGACTTGAGATCAACAATCAATAAATGGGACCTCATGAAACTGAAAAGCTTCTGTAAGGCAAAAGACACTGTCATTCGAACAAAACAGCAGCCTACAGAGTGGGAAAATATCTTCACCAACCCTACATCTGACAGAGGGCTAATATCCAAAATTTACAAAGAACTCAAGAAATTAAATGCCATGAAACCAAATAACCCAATCAAAAAATGAGGAACAGAGATAAACAGAGAATTCACAAAGGAGGAATCCCTAAGGGCTGAGAGACACTTGAAGAAATGCTCAGCATCCTTAATCATCAGAGAAGTGCAACTCAAGACAACTCTGAAATTCCATCTCACACCTGTCAGAATGGCTGAGATCAAAAGCTCAAATGACAGCACATGCTGGAGAGGTTGTGGAGAAAGGGGAACTCTCCTCCATTGCTTGTGGGAGTGCAGGCTTGTGCAACCACTATGGAAGTGAGTCTGGCAATATCTTAGAAAACTTGGAATAGCTCTGCCTCAGGACCAAGCCATACAACTTCTGGGTATACAACCAAATGATTCCTCATCAAATCACAAGGAAGTTTCCTCATCTATGTTCATAGCAGCCTGATTTGTAATAACTAGAAACTGGAAACAACCCAGATGTGTCTCACCCAAAGAACGGATTAAAAAACTGTGGTACATCTACACAATGGAATACTACTCAGCTATCAGAAACAATGAAATCATGCAATTTGCAGCCAAATGGATTGAAATAGAGAAGCTCATCCTGAGTGAGCTAACCCAGACTCAGAAGGATGCACATGGCATCTATTTACTTATTGTCAGATTTTAGTCATATAGTACAGGATAACTATACTACAACCAATGCACCAAAGGGAACATGAACATAGACTTTGTTACCTGTCAATGAGATACTTGCCCTAGTTGTGCTGCCTTGTAGGCCCCCAGTGTATGAGGAGGCTCTTGGCCCTCGAATGACTGCTGAACTGGGACAGGGGACTGTTATGTAGAGAGACTCCACTCTAGAGGAGGGGATGGAAGGGATAGGGGGTAGAGAGTGGGAAGGCAGGACTGAGAGGGGTGGAAAGAGGACACTGTGAAGGAGATGTAACCTGAATTAACAAATAAATATTTTTCAAAGTGCACTCATCCCAGACAAAGACCATGTCTCATTGTGTTTCATCTTATCAGGTGAAGATACTAAGAAGCAAGGTTTTAAGAAGATGTAAACATAAAACTCCCTTTAAAAAAACAGCAAAACCTGTTCCTCTTGTAGAGTGGGAAGGACTACTTGTGATAAAAATTATTTATCTCTATATGACTACTTGTCTAAATGGAGATAAATAATTTATCTAGCTAACAAATACCAGTTTTGCCACACTGGACTCTAGAAACTAGGTTTACTTATAGACCTGTAAGGAATGGAATTTAATGTTTTGGTTTCCAAGGTACCCTGAGCCAGCTTAATCAAGCCACAAATGAAGAAAACATTAACACTGCTGATGCTAGTTTTCCTATTCCTCACTCAAGTGGAACTAGTTACCTTTCTTTTGAAGCTAGAAGTTTAGCAAAGAAAACTTCTAATAACCAAGCTTGTCTATAAGTCCACAAGATTGGAAA
Source organism: Lophiomys imhausi (assembly GCA_907164525.1). Classification (NCBI taxonomy): domain Eukaryota; kingdom Metazoa; phylum Chordata; class Mammalia; order Rodentia; family Muridae; genus Lophiomys; species Lophiomys imhausi. The sequence goes on from CAJQZJ010032290.1 coordinate 2,079,117, forward strand.
TGTAGAGATGAACCTACACATTTTTTAAAAAATCATTTTCCTTTTATTTTAATCATTACGTGTGCGTGTGCATGTATGTGCACATATGTGCACATGTATGTACAGGAGGAGGTCAGAGTGACATCAGACCACCTGGGGTTACAGGAAGTTAGGCCTAATATTGGTATAACTAGAAACTTGGCTGCTCTGCAAGAGCATTCTGTGCTCTTAACCACTGAGTCATGTCTTCATAATCCTTAACTAAAGTTTTTCACTGAGAAAAATACCTAAATTTACAATTCTGAGTGACAGGGAAAAATAAGAGCTAGAAATCTGGTTATTCAATAAGGGAGGAAGGATCATTGGTTGGAGCTTATGAACTATTCCGAGCACTTCATCAGTATGCCTACCATTCTAGATGGACACCAAGCCTTGCAAGGTCATAAGTTAAATTTCCTAGTATTTGCTACTCTGAATCTCCTGTGATATTATTACGAAGTAAAGATCTTTGTTTTTCACACCTTGAGTCCATGCCCCTCATATCAAACTGCCCATAATGCTCTGTGTCCATGGAAACAGCAGCTCAAACACACACATCAACTGATCCATCCTTAATATAAAATGTTTGAAAGGTATCCATTATCATATTTAATGGAAATATATTTCAGTTTTAAAGTTGACAAAAGAATTATTTTAAAACTTAAAAATAATTTTCTATTCATCCCTTGGCTTTTTAAATTTTTATTTTAAACAACTTTCAGATTAAAAAAAAAAATCACAGAGGAAAATTAACCATATCCAAAGTCTATGCATCTCAGAGAACTTCTACGCAGTGAGAAGAGCCATTCTTTTTTTTATAATTTATTTTTTATTTCTTCAAGTTACATCTCAATCATAATCCCCTCCCTACTCCCCCCTCCAGTCCCACCCTTCCACCCTCTTCTCCCTCAACCCCCCATCCTCTACCCTTTTTTTTAGTTTAAGGTATATCTTTTCCTCCCAACAGCTCCCCCTTTCAGTCCAACAAATGGTTCTTTCTCTTATAACAATAAATACAATACAAAACAACAGAAATAAATACGCCACAATTATTAAAGTTATATGGCTTAGCATACATTCCCAATGTCCAATCCATATGTATTTGGCACCTGACTTTAACATTCTACTATCTAACCATCTCCGTGAGTTTAAAGTTCTATATCTAACTCAGCTTTCATACTAACTCACATCACAATTTTAAAAATATCTTCTTAGATCCAGAACAGGGTATGTCTGTGTTCCAGCGAGATCACATATACCTAGAAAGTCTCTGAATGTGATCCCTTCCCAGAGCAGCCATGTTGCTGGATTAAAATTCCTCTACAGAGAAGGAGTGTACTGGGGGTGTGCTGTGTCCAGGACCAATCTCTCTCTCTCTCTCTCTCTCTCTCTCTCTCTCTCTCTCTCTCTCTCTCTCATCCATCTGTCCATACCTCCCTCTAACCTCCCTATCTCTATGTGCGTTCTTGATCACAGTACTATATTCTAAGTCTCAAAGACTTATATTAACATATTCTAAGACATGCCAACATACACTTTTGTTTATGTGATTAGACTTTCTTGAACCTACTTGAAGAAAAGCAAACCTTCTCTGTAACAGAAAGTTATTCACAGGGTGGTGGTGTACACTGGATACTCAGTAGAATGTCATTTTTCATACACAGTTATGTCATAGTTTTGACACTGGTGTCATGGCTATGATTCTACCAGTCCTGATGGATATCTGAACAGCTTTCAGAAAGGCACAACCTAGATTATTTTTTCACTCAGGAATGCTGTTCTGTTCACAGTTGGAAAACAGATAATATATGATTTCACAAATCTATATAAAAACCGTAAAGTGCCACCAGAGGGTGGATCAGAACATCAGTGGAAGCTGTTAAGGAAGAATATTAAGACTTAACCAAATGTGAGAAAACCATAATTCACACAACAAACTTCACACATGCACACACAGAGTCACACGCCAGACTTGAAAACATTCCCTAACTTCAGCTCTGAAGATTCCAAATCTGCAGCTATCGAAACACTGAGGCCAGAGTGAATAACACAAAGTAAAATTTGTAATTTCAATGAACTAGTTATATAAAAGATCAGACATTTTATAATATCATATATTAACTGACACCCCCACTAAATACCTACCTTTGAGTGGTTGCCATCCAAACAGTGCATGCTGGCTTGTTTTATGCAGATGTGGGATGTAACCTGTTATATAGGTTTGGGATTGAATGATCTCACCTTAGGGGGAAGTAATCACCATTTTCCTTACAATTTCACTGACAGCATCTGTATAAGGACAAGCGATTATCAGCAGAGGAGCCTCTGCACTGTACAAGTCCCCAAGTGCTACTGACAGTCATCTATCATGATGGCAGTCAGGAGATGCAGAATTGTTTTTATAAGATACTATCTCAAAATAAACAATAATCCCACAGAATTCTTGATGAAGTCAGAAAGGGTCTCAAGAGTGCTACAAGAATTTGAGCACAGGGCTCTGCTCAAATAAAGATTTAATAACCTTGTTATTTCAGGCTTCCAGTTAATATTGAAAATATCAAAAAATGGTGTCTCTCTTCAGCTTCTACAAATACTACTACTACTACTACTACTACTACTACTACTACTACTGAATGTGTGAATCAAAACAGGGTTCTCAAAGATAGAGGACGTCCAACACCAGTCTCACTAGACTTGTTTCATGCCTCACAAGGCTTAGGATTTAGTTTCTGTTCAGAATGAACAGACACTGGTGACAATATAGTTCCATTTAAAGTCCTGTTACCCACAGCCTTCTGAATTCTAGGCACAAGACAGTATCTGCCCTTCAGGGGCCAGTAACAGAAGATTATGTTCATAAAATGCTCAGCAGAACAGGGTAGACAAGATTACTGGATGCATCCCTCTTTTCAGTACCATAGAATCCTTTTCCTCAAAAACCACACTCAGGCCACCTTTCCTCTGATCAATGGTATTAGCAGTATTTACTTCTGGACAAGATATTGGTTATCATGTACTCACTGAAACTGTCCTGGCAGTATTACTATGCATGTACTGTAGAACACCCAGGCTACTGAGGTCATAAATCTTGAAAGAAAATCTACTCCTGCTGTTGCATGAGTTTCCTCTGTGATTGAAACCTTCCAGACTGTAGGAAGGCAGTTTAAGCAGTGTCTTGGGGTTTCTGTTTTTGAGAAGAGGTAGCATGGCAACTCTTAACAGGAATAAATTTATTTGGTATGGATTAAAGATTGAAAAGGTCAGTGAATTATCATTATGCTTAGAACCATGGTGTCCCACAGACAGACATGGTGTTGAAGAAGAACTTCAGAGTTTTCCATCTAGACTGGCAGGCAGTAGGAAGATAAAAGATGCACTGGGGCTACCTTGAGAATCTGAAACCTCAAAGCCCAGTGACACACTTCCTCCAGCAAGGCCACACCTACTCCAACAAGGCAATACCTCTTAATAGTTCCACTTCCTTGAGTCTTTGAAGGTCATTTAATTCAAACTACTTCAAGCAGGAAAGGAAACCACTCAAAACAGCTTCAGAAATTCCTTTACACTGACTAGTCTCTGTCTTCCAGAGTAAGCTATAAAAGCTGAGAGTTCTTCTCTGAAACATCATGCTGCAAAGAAGACACTTGAAACCAGACCAGTTGCCTACAGAAACCAAAAACCAGCAGAGCTGAATGGACGAGGTTTAGAAAAACTGAGTCGGTTAGAAAGTCCTGACTTCTGCTTCCCTCTCTGTCCAGTGATCGGCTGTCAGTCTTTTTATCAAAGTCAATCAGAGAATTCCTCAGGTAGGATAGTATCCAGATTTCATGGTAAACAGCATCTAAAAACCATGCACAAGACTGTTCTCCAGCACTAGGGACCATTATCAGGGACTAGAATATATTGTGATGTATATAGACCCGAATACTTTTATTCTGCTAAATCAACATAGTAATAAACTGCCCCATAAGCTCTTATTTTTATACTGAAAGACTATTCTATCCCTCAAGCCTCATCAGAGCTTCTGTTTGCAATCTGTGCTGATTACACAAAGGCCCAATATTATTCAAGGTGCTGAGAATAAGAGACTCTGGAGGCCCCAGCTAAAATTAAAACATCTACATCACATCTTTTCCTCCAAAGACTTGGGGGTCATTATGGAAGAAGAGACAGAAAGTATGTAAGAACAGGAGGTAATAGATGATTCCAAGAAACAGATTTTGTCCAACAGAACAAGGAGCTTGCACAGGTGAATTTGCTTGTTGGGACAATACACCAAAAACAGCACAAATCAAGCTATCCAAACTCCAAGCTAGTGGAGGTGCTCAGAATATCCTTCATTTAGCTAAAGAGCTGTGGCCACAGATGACTTCATGGAAAGGAAGTCTGAAATGTCTTTAAGGATTTGACCTTTGAAAGGCTCCTGAAAAATTCCATAGATGTCACTACATTAGGCACATACTAGCATCAATATATAGACTCAGTGTTTTGTTGTTGCTTTGGTTTTTGTTTTTTTCTTTTTGAAGGAATATGTAAAATTTTTAGGGAATATTGGTGGTGGGGATAAGAGATTAGAAAGGAGGTAATGGGGAATGTACTTGAATAAAGCACAATGCAAGTATGTAATTCTCAAAGAAATATTTGAGGAAGAAGTGGAATAAGATGGTGGTGATAAAAATGGAAACAGTCTGACCATCATCAGGAGGACCTACTAGACCACCACAGAGATATATTCCTTCTGAATGACAGTTTGTGAGGTGCAAGACTATCTGGGCTTTCCCAGCAAAGACAAAGACAATAAATAATCCTGTGCTGGACATATAGACACTGGTATGGACAGAGATGCCAGCTATTGAAGACAGAGAACTAACCACTGCAGTGGAAGAACCTGCAGTTCTGATCAATTCAGGACCCCAGCTGGCAACTCCTACTCCAAACAGAGGTCTTCCTCTGTTTCCTGAGTTGGTAGCTTCCGTGCAGGTGCTGTGATTCCCCAAAGACAACCAGCAGAGCTATGATGGCAAGACTGAGGTCAATTCTCCCTGGGATTTTTAACATTGAGGCATCTGGCTGACCAGTAGAGAGGGTAGGGGAGGATTGAGCTAACAGGTGGCTGAGCTTCCCTGAGTCCAAGCATGCTGTGGACAGGTTATAGACTACATATTGGAACTCCCTGACCCCCACCCACACCTGGCCCCTGAGCTAGACACTTAGTGTACACCATCTAGTTCTCAGCCTGGAATAGTAAATTAGTTCTGGACCATAACACACTGCCCGAGTGAGAAGACTGCACAAGAGCACAAGTGCTTCTGACTGAGAGCCACAAGTTGATCCTGAGACTCCCCTGACAGCATCTTGGGAGGACCATAACTACAGTCCTGACACACTAGCTACAGGAGAACTGTGAGATGCCCCACTGACTCGGGCAGGCCATTCTAGAACACAGTGCCCCAACCAGGAAAAGGCAACTGAGCTTCCCCTGAGTCCAAGCACTGTGGATGCCTTGTGGACTCCATATTGAACTTCCTGCTCATGCCAGCCTGACACTTTGGCTGGGCACTCACTCTACAGCACCCAGATCTCTGGCCCTGGAGCATTGAAGCAGTTCTAGACCATTGCTCGTTGTTCGAGTGATGTGGACTACATCAGATCACAATGCTTCTGACTGAGAGGCACAGGTTGGAATTGGGATCCCCCTGACAGCAGCCTGGGAGGACCATGACCCACAGTCCTGATGACAGAGTCCTGACACCCTAGCTGCAGGGAAACTGTTAGAAGCCCTGCCAGCTCAGGTAGGCTGGACTGGAACACAATGATTCTGGTGGGAAAAAGGCAGCTGAACCTTCTGGAGTCCAAGCACTGTGCACAGATTGTGGATTCCACATCGGGACCCCCTGTTGGTGCCTGACATGCCCATCAGCTGAACACCCAGTCTACAACACAGAGAGCTCCAACCCTGGAGCACTGAAATAGGCCTGGACCATTGAACGCTGCTTGGGTGATAGGGGCTGCACCAGATCACAGTGCTTCTGGCTGTAAGGCACATGTTGAACCTGAGAGCAGCTTGGGAGGTCCATGACCATGGTCCTGACATATAAGCTACAGAGGAACTGCAGCTCTAGCCTACAGTCTGTGGCCTGCTGACTCCCACCAACATCACTAAGAAGACCAGCTGGATCTCAGGAACCTGCAGGTGGAAATAACACATCCCAGCCCAATCCCTGACCTGAGTACCCAGTTGGGACACAGCAGGAAGGGGTGAGCTATGGGAGGCCCACTGAAAACCAGCCCCCAACACAAGGCCTCAACCAGCTTGTGGAGAGCTACAGGTAACCAAGATTATATGACCTCCACACCAAAAAACTCCTTCCTTGACACCAAGTCCAGAAGGCACAAAGAATAAAAAGCTAAGAACAACCAGAAGTCTAAAGGCCAGCAAAAGAACATAACTGACAAAAGTCAGGGAAGTATGACTCCAAAAAATTCAGCTATGCTAATGCAGCGAGCTCTGACCATCCCACCACAGCTGAAACACATGAAAATGATTACAAATCTATACTTAGGAAAATGATAGAGACCTTACAAGAAGAAAAGAAATCCCTGAAAGAATTCAAAGAAATCACAATTCTACAGATGAAACCAATAGAGAATTCCTTTAAAGACTTCCAAGTAAAATAGGCCAAACAAGAATAGGAAAGAGATAAAGCTATGAAAGAATTGCAGGCAAAGACAACCAAATTGGACAAGGAAATATATGACAGTTCAAGACCTGAAATTGGAAATGGAAGCAATAAAGAAAACACAAGCAGGGACAATCATGGAGTTGGAAAACCAAGGAAAGAGAACAGAAACTACAGACATGAGTATCATCAATAGGATAAAAGAGATGGAAGACCGAATCTCATGCGTAGAAAACTTGATTAAAGAAATAAGCTCTTGGCCCTCATATGACTGCTGAACTGGGGCAGGGGACTGTTATGTAGAGACACTCCACTCCAGAGGAGTGGGATGGAAGGGTTAGGGGGTAGAGGGTGGGAGGGCGGGACTGGGAGGGGTGGGAAGAGGACACTATGATGGGGATTTAACCTGAAGCAATAAATAAATAAATTTTTAAAAAAAGAAATAAGTACAACAACCAAAGAAAATGAGAAATCTTAAAACAATATCACCCATAAGATCCAAGAAATCAAGGACTCAATCAAAATACAGAACCTAAGAATTATAGGCATAGATGAAAGAGAATATTCCAGATTTCAAGGACCAGGTAACATTTTCAACAAAATCATAGAATAAAATTTCCCAAATCTACAGAAAGAAATTCTGGTAAAAGTCCAAGAGGCACACAGAATACCAAACAGATTGGACCAGAAAAGAAATTCCTTCCACCACATAATCATTGAAACTCCAAATATACAAAACAAAGAAAGAATATTAAAAGTTGTAAGAGACAAAATCCAAGTAACATATAGCAGACGCATCAGAATCATACCTGACTTTTCCTCAGAAATTTTAAAAGTCAGAAGAGCCTGGTTAGATGTCCTGCAATCCCTAAGAGACCATTTGTACCAGCCCATATTACTGCACCCAGCAAAATTTTCAATCACCATAGATGGAGAAAACAAGATATTCCACTACAAAACCAAATTCAAACAATACCTATCCACAAATCCAGCTCTACAGAAGATCCTAGAAGGAAAATTCCAACTAATAGAAGGTCATTACAGCTAATCCAATTCAGATAAACAAAAGGAACACACAAACACGCTACCACCACCTAACTACATCAAAATAGCAGGAAATAACAATTTATGGTCATTAATATCTCTCAAAATCAATGGGCTCAACTCACCAATAAAAAGATACAAATTTGGAGAATGGATCCATAAACAAGACCCATCATCTTGCTGCATACAAGAAACACACCTCACCAGCAAAAATAAACTTTACCTCAGAATAAAGGATTGGAAAAAGGTTTCCAAGCAAATAGTACAAGGAAGCAAGATGGAGTAACCATCTTCATATCCAATAAAATAGACATTCAACCAAAATTAATCACAAAAGATAGGGAAGGACACTATGTGCTCATCAAAGGAAAAATCCATCAAGATGACATGTCAGTACTCTATATCTATGTCTCAAATACAAGGGTACCCACATTTGTAAAAGAAACACTACTAAAGCTTAAATTACACATTGATTCCCACACATTAATAGTGAGAGACTTCAACACCCCACTCACACCAATGGACAGGTCATTCATTGCACATTGTCCTTCTCTCCGAGACAGAAGCCAAACAGAGAAATAATGAGGCTAACAGACGTCATGAACCAAATGGACTGAACAGATATCTATAGAACATTTCACCCAAACTCAAAAGAATACACCTTCTTCTTCTAAACACCTCGTGGAACCTTCTCCAAAGTTGACCATATAGTTGGTCATAAAGCAAGCCTCAACCAATACAAGAATATTGAAATTATCCCCTGTATCTTATCAGATCACAATGGATTAAAGCTGGACTTCAACAACAATAGAAATAACAAAAAGCCTACACATTGATGGAAACTGAAAAAATTCTCTGCTCAGTCACCACTGGGACAGGGGACAAATAAAGAAGGAAAGCAAGGATTTCCTAAAATTCAATAAAAATGAAGGCACAACATACCCAGACCTATGGGATACAATGAAAGCAGTGCTAAGAGGAAAGTTCATAGCACTAAGTGCCTTCAAAAAGAAAGTTGTGACAGCTCATACTGGCAATTTAGCAGCAGAACTGGAAGCATTAGAAAAAAAAGCAAACACTCCACGAGGAGCAAATGGCAGGAAATTATCAAACTCAGAGCTGAAATCAACAACTTAGACACAAAAAGAACAACACAAAAAATTGACAAAACCAAGAGTTGTTTTTTTTATAAAATCAACAAAATAGACAAACCCCTAGCCAATCTAACTAAAAGGCAGAGGGAAAACATCCAAAGCAACAAAATCAGAAATGAAAAAGGGAGTAATAACAGACATTGATAAAATCCAAAGAATCTTTACATCTTACTTCAAAAACCTGTACTCCACAAAATGTGCAAACCTAAGCAAAATGGACAATTTTCTTGATAGAGTCCACCTACCAAAGTTAATTCAAGATCAGGTTAACAAATTAAACAGTCCTATAACCCCTAAGGAAATAGAAGCACCTCCCAACCAAAAAAAGCCCAGGGCCAGATGATTTCAGCACAGAATTCTACCAGACTTTCAAAGAAAATTTAACACCAATACTCTTCAAACGTTTCCACTAAATAGAAACAGAAGAAACACTGTCAAACTCATTCTATGAGGCACAGTTACTGTGATATGATAATCTATCAATGTAATCCACCACATAAACAAGCTGAAAAAAATCACATTGTCTCACTAGATGCTAAAAAAGCATTTGGCAATATCCAACACCCCTTTATGCTAAAAGTCCTGGAGAGAGCTGGCATACAAGGACCATACCCAGAAATAATAAAGGTGATGCACAGCAAACCAGTAGTCAACATCAAATTAAATGGAGAGAAATTTAAAGCATTTCTTCTAAAATCAGGAACAGGGCAAGGATGCCCACTCTCCCCATATTTCTTCGACATAGTACTTCAAGTCCTAGCTAGAGCAATAAGACAGCTAAAGGAGATCAAGGGGATACGAATTGGAAAGGAAGAAGTCAAAGTATCCCTATTTGACGAGATCGGGTGCGTTCAGGGTGGTATGGCCGTAGACAAGTATCCCTATTTGAAGATGATATGATAATATACATAAGTGACTCCAAAAAATCCAACAGATGATAAACACCTTTAGCAAGGTGGCAGGATATAAAATTAATACAAAAAACTCAGTAACCCTTCTTTGCACAAAAGATATATGGGCTAAGAAAGAAATTAAGGAAACAATATTCTTCACAATAGCCAAAAATAATATAAAAATACCTGGGGGTAACTCTAACCAAGCAAGTGAAAGACCTGTTTAAAAAGAACTTCAATCCTTGAAGAAAGAAATTGAAGAGAACATCAGAATATGGAGAGAACTCCCATGCTCATGGATTGGTAGGATTAACATAATAAAAATGGCCATCCACCAAAAGCAATATGCAGATTCAATGTAATTCCCATCAAAATACAACACAATTCTTTACAGACCTTGAAAGGACATTCTCAACTTCATATGGAAAAACAAAAAACCCAGAATAACTAGATCAATCCTTTACAATAAAAAAAAAAAACCATCTGGAGGCATCACCATCCCTGATTTCAAGCTATACTACAGAGCAGTATTAATAAAAACAGCATGGTACTGGCATAGAAACAGACCAGTTGATCAATGAAATCGAATCAAAGACCCAGAAACAAAACCACAGACCTACAGTCACATAATTTTTGACAAAGAACCAAAACCATACAATGGAAAAAGGAAAGCATCTTCAACAAATGGTGCTGGTCTAACTGGATGTCAAGATGTAAAAGAGTGCAAATAGACCCATATTTATCACCTCAAACAAAACTTAAGTTCAAGTGGATCAAAAACCTTAACATAAAGCCAGACACACTAAATCTAATTGAAGAGAAAGGGTGAAAGCCTAGAACTCATTGGCACAAGTGACAACTTCTTGAGCAGAACATTAATAGCTCATGGTCTAAGACCAACAATCAAGAAATGGTACCTTATGAAACTGAAAAGCTCTGTAAGGCAAAGGACACTGTTGTTAGAACGAAACAGCAACCTACAAATTGGGAAAAGATCTTTACTAACCCCACATCCAGAACAGGGATAATATCTAAAATTTATAAATAATTTAAGAAATTAAACATCAAGAAACCAAATAATCCAGTCAAAAAATGTGGTACAGAGCTAAACAGAGAATTCACAAAACAGGAATCTCTAATGGCTGAGAGACACCTGAAGAAATACTCAGCATCCATAATCATCAGAGAAATACAACTCAAGAAGACTTTGAGATTCCATCTCACACCTGTCAGAATGGCTAAGATCAAAAACTCAAAAGACACCACAAACTAGTGAGGTTGTGGAGAAGGGGGAACACTCCTCCATTGCTGGTGGGAGTACAAACTTGTACAACCACTGTGTAAATCAGTCTGGCAATATCCTAGAAAACTTGGAATAGCTCTACCTCAAGACCCAGCCATATCACTCCTGGGCATACATCCAAATGATTCCTCACCAAACCACGAGGACGTTTCCTCATCTATGTTCATAGCAGCCTTATTTGTAATAGCTAGAAAACAGAAACAACCTAGATGTCCCTCAACCAATGAATAGATTTTTAAAAAGCTGTGGTATATTTACACACTGGAATACTATTCAGCTCTCAGAAACAAGGAAATCATTCAATTTGTAACCAAATGGATAGAACTAGGAAACCTCATCCTGAGTGAGCTAACCCAGACCCAGAAAGATGCACATGGCATGTATTTACTTATAACTGGATTTTAGCCATGTAGTACAGGAAACCTATCCCACAACCAATAGACCAAAAGGAACAGGAACATTGACTTTGTTACGTGCTAGTGGGACACTTTGCCCTAGTGAATCTGCCATGTAGGCCCCCAGTGCAAGAAGAAGCTCTTATTCCTCATATGACTGATGAACCGAGGGGGGGCTGATATGTGGGGGCATCCCACATCAAAGGAGTTGGATAGGCGGGAGTGGTGGGACTGGGAAGGGTAGATAGAGGGGGCGGTGATGTAGAAGCAATAAATAAATGTTTTTTTAAAGAAGTATTTAAGTAGTTAATGTTCTAAATCTTTTTTAAAGGATTAAGTTGATTTGTGTTAGAATAAATCAAAGAAGCCTGAATTCAGTGGGACATCGAAACTTCTCTAAGTTTCTCAAAGAATCATAAATTTTGGGTTGAGGGTTTTGTGGGTGGGTTGGTGATCTCATCCATCCCCTAAAAGTCCTACCTAGCTAGTGAGAGGCCTCTTCAGTCTCCATATTACCTTCTGGGAGGAGTCTCAGCTAGAGTTGTCCCCATCTCCTTGCAGGGGCCTACCTTGTGGTCTGTCTCCAACTTGTCTCAAAGTTTCTCTCAAAGAAGACTTGCTCATCCTTAAAAGATCATAAAAACTCAATGCCTCCTCAAAATATCTTATCTCTTTGGAGATATTCACAAGAAATTTTAAGCATCTTTGTTAATTAGCAACTGGACAAAAATCATAAAACTATTTTGTCTACCAAAGCAAGAACTGCTGTTGCCACTGTAGGTGAAATGAAAATTGTCATTCAGAAGGGCGGTGAGGTCACAGAGTCACAGGCCTCTACCTCAGGCTGAGCTAACATTGCTGGTTATTATGGAGTCTTCATCTGCCCAATTAACCCAAAATCCATCAGGGACAGAAAGCCAGTTGAGAACTTTGTATTTCAGTCTGAGCAGTAGAGTCAGCAAAGTGGAGAGGTATGAGTAAATGTTCTTGCCTGGTAGTGGGAATCTGGGCTGAATCCATGGAACAGATAGAAAAGGCACAAAAATAATTTCATAACTAAAAGGAGGTTAGAAGATAGAAACCTTTATAACCTTGTGCCAATCTCTGTCATTTCATACTGTAATGAATGTTTCTCACTGAGGGTGATTGTGGGTAACACCACGACAATGCAACCTGTCTGTGAAGGTGGGGAAGGATTGTGGTAATAAGTCAATGTGATGACTCATCTTAATTTACATGATGTGTAGACTATCTTTCCTTTTTTGTTTGTTTGTTTGTTACTTAAGGTTATATCTCCATCAAATTGCCTTCCTTCCACCCTCCCGGTTAAACTATCTTTTCGTTTATTATTACATGTGAACTTATGGCTTCACACCTTAGTAGACATTAGAATGGAAATATAAAAAGTGCACAACCCTTGGAAATTCAGGCTGTAATATGTTTGTGGAGCAAAAAAAATATTCATGTGTCACACAGTTATGATCAGTTTACAGAAGCAGCAACTGAGTCTGTGTTGAAAGGCCATTGGTACAATAACTAGTTTGAAGGCTCTTTCTCTTGAATTTGGGAAGGCAACATGGAAGTTAAGGTATAGTAGGAGTATTGACCAATGGAAACCAGGACCAAATTTGTCTTGAGTTATTTCCCCTCGTTTAATCTGATGTCATGCCTTCACTCACTGTTATCATTATTACTAACAGAAGACAGAACTGTGTGCATGGTATTTCAGGGTATATAAGGGGTTAGTTTAATTTTCTTGTATCTGTTGAGGCTTGCTTTGTGACAGACCATATGGTCAATTTTGAAGAAGGTTCCCTGAGGTGCTGAGAAGAAAATATATTCTTTTGTGTTTGGGTGAAATGTTCTGTATATATCTGTTAGGACCATTTTATTCATGACATCTGTTAATTTCATTATTTCTCTGTTTGATTTCTGTATCATTGGTCTATCCATTGGTGAGAGCAGTGTGTTGCAGTGCCTACTATTAATGTGTGGGGTTTGATGTAGGATTTGAGCTCTAGTAATGTTTCTTTATGAAAGATAATGTCCTTGCATTTGGGGCATAGATGTTCAGAATTGAGATGTCATTTTGGTAGATTTTTTTCCCTTGGATGAGTATGAAGTTTCCTTCCCCATCTCTTTGGATTAATATTGGTTGAAAGTATATTTTATTAAATACTTGAATGGTTATGCTAGCTTGATTCTTGGGTCCATTGCTTGAAAAATTTTTTTCCAGCCCTTTAGTCTGAGCAAATGTCTATCTTTGTTGCTTAGGTGTGTTTCTTTTTTTTTTTTTACTTTATTTTTTATTTCTTCAAGTTACATCTCAATTGAAATCCCCTCCCTACCCCGCCTCCAGTCCCACCCTCCCACCCTCTTCCGCCTCAACCCACCCCTCCCCTTCCTTTTTTTTTAAGTTTAAGATATATCTTTTCCCCCCAACAGCTCCCCCTTTCAGTCCAACAAATGGCTCTTACTCTTATAATAATAAATACAATACAAAACAACAGAGGTAATTAGGCCACAATTATGAGCGTTATATGGCTTGGCATACAATCCCAATGTCCAGTCTATATGTATTTGGCACCTGACTTCAACATTCTACTGTGGATCTATCTCCATGAGTTTAAAGTTCTATATCCAACTCAACTTTCATCCCAATTTAAAAAGCATCTTCTTAGAACACCCTCTTGATTCCCAAACAACTCAAAATTTAACTATGAGACTCTAGCTATCTATTCTAAAACCACCTCAGAGACCTGAGAGGGACAAATATATCTGATTATATAGGAAGTGCAAGGCTGCAGCTTCCCAATCTAAGAAATGACATACCAGTGGCTGCCTGGACAGCTCCCATTTTCTCTCCATACATTACAGCATCAATCTTCAGTCATTTGACCCCATTTCTCTGACAGACATTGATTGTAGAGCAGGGGTTATGAAGGACTCTCCTACCCTGTCTTGGCAGAGCTAGGCTGTCGACTTACCTGCTTCCAAGTTTTGTCCTTTTTGGACAGCAGTCTGTCTACAGTTGAAGCGAGGGGTTTTTCCTACCCTGTCTTGGCAGAGTTAGGCTGTCGATTTCCCCGCTACCCAGTTTTGTCCTTTTTGGACAGCAGTCTGTCTGCAGTTGGTGCAAGGGGTTTTTTCATGCCAAGAGAAAGGCTTGCCACCAATTCAACCATCTTACAGTGGAGGTTCTTCGATGCTTATCCTCTACTTGGAGTAGAATAGGGTTGCCGTCAGGCGCTGATATGTCTTGATATAAAAAAAAATCTTGATTTAAGATAACATCTTTGAATGCCATATTCTGCAGATCTCAAGGGGTTTTTGAAGATGCCCTATCCATCTCTTGTATTTAGATAAGCAAATGTTGCTTGTCTCTTAGCAACTTGATTACTGGGTAGTTTAGAGAATATCTGTGATAGACTGTCATAGTAGCCAACAAAGAGACATGTTTGCATGACTAGGAGTTTGTTTTAACTATCCTAGACCGTTTTAGACGGTTGGTATCAAGAGGTCAGAGCTTCACATTTTATTTTTAAGTATCTCTAGGTATGATACCATTGGGAAGCATTACCTTTAAATTTGTATCAATATACAAAGATCTATTCAATTGTGGTTAAATATACTCTAATTATGTATCAATATACCAAGATCAATGCCTATGTAGCCCAATACAATCTTAATATTACGTCCATATGGAAGGGTCAATACCATTGTGGCCAACTATAATCTTAATTTTGTATCAATATACAAAGATCAATACCGGTGTAATCCAATACAATCTTATTTTTGCACAATAAACAATGGTCAATACCACTTTAGCCAAATAAACTACTAATTTTGTATCAATATACAAAGGTATAAGGGCATATTCAATAATCTGCCCCTTCTTCCTGGACCTTCCTGTGCTATGTCTATATCTCATTTTTCTCAAGCCCATGCACTCCTACATAGGAGAGGAAGAAGGATACAGAAAAGGAAAAGTAGGAATTCCCTGGGGCTACCCTCCAAAACCCATTAAGACAGGACCATTTATCAGCTTGTAGACTCTTCCCCTACATAACAGAGTTTTCAGTTATCCTTCAAATAACCAAAGAGATGGGCGGAGAAACACCCTCCCCACCCTCTGGGCATGGGACGTCGCTCTCTTAAAGTGACTTCCTGCTGATTTGGGTCGTAGTAGACCTGTTTGGGGCCCCAACCCAAATGGGAAAAATGATTAAAAATGTTAGTACAATCCTTTTATGTTCAGTCCTTCTGTTCTCAGCTGTTTAGATGACCTAAGGGGTTTGTAGGCAGAAGCTGGTCTTGCAGGCTTCACTGAGGTTCCGGCCGGGGCACTGTGTAGAGCTGAACGGTCCCAGCGACACTGGATTGCAGTGGTGGTTGCAGGCCCCCGATGGAGACAGCTATTGAGGAAGTCAGCCAGGCAGAATCAACTGTGTCACTCATCCTCCTTGGTGCCTGATTCTGCTCTCTGCTGAGGATTCCGCTGTCCGCTGTCCCCGGGCTCCCCTAATGGACACTTCGATTCTTCTGGAACGATAAGAGCAGAGCCCTGCCCCAATCCCAACCCTAGGACAATTGCCCTCTTTTTTGTTTTTTTTTTTTTTTTCTGGGGGGGGG
>CAJQZJ010032290.1:2101300-2135459 GCA_907164525.1 Lophiomys imhausi
TGCACCTCTCGTCCCAGCAGCTCCGCCGTGGGTGCACGGACCCCTGGCCCCACCCACGCCTGTCTCTCTCCCCAGATGACCTGCCGTGGGCTGGCGGGGATTTGTCCCTGCCTGCCGTACTCTCTCCCCAGCTATAGTGTGTGTGAGATTTGGCCCCTCCCGCCTGCCTTTGTGTTCCCTGCTTCCTGCGCTCTCTCGAAACCTCCCGCCCTCCTGCTTCACTAGCAGCTGCGGACCACCCGCTGAGCCCCCTGTTTGTCCCTTGCTAAGGCTTCCACTATCTCGCAACCTTTTCTAAGTGGGTATAAGTTCAACCTGATGTGTGGGGAGCCCAATAGGACAGCGATCTGTGGCCAAATGGACCCTGATTCTGCCTGCTGTAAGTTGGGATCGATCTTACCAGGCGCCTCTCCAAATGGGAGTTCCCGAATCCCGCGTTTAGTGGCTTCCGTGTCTGTGAGAGATGGGGAGAGCCTTGCCCTGGGACTTTTAACAGTCCCTTGGGAGCTGTGAGTGTTCCGGGGGGGGGGGTCTAGCCCCTCCGGTTTTTGCACAGTGCCCAATATCTCTGTGTTTTTTATGGCTCTTTTTTCCCGTGTTCAGAATGCGTCAGTGTAGGTCGCCGCCATCTTCCGAGTCCCTAGGTGTGTTTCTTATAAGCAGCAGAATCATGTACCCTGTTTTCACATCCATTCTGTTACCCTGGATCTTTTTATGAGAAATTCAGTCCATTGATGTTGAAGGACAGGAATGGCCAGTGATTGTTAGTTCCTGTTATCTTGATGTTGGAAATGGTAGTGTGAGATGAACTTCTCTTCTTTTGGTTTTGCTGCAATGGAGTTATTTGTTTCCTGTGCTTTCTTGGATGTCATTAACATCCTTGGGTTGAAGTTTTCCTTCTAGTATATTCTGTAGGTCTAGATTTGTACATAGATATTGTTTAAATTTAGCTTTATAGTGGAATATCTTGCTGTCTCCATCTATAGTGATTGAAAGTTTTGTTGGGTATAGTAGTCTGGGCTGGTATCTGTGATCTCCTAGAGTCTGTGAGATGTCTGTCCAGACCTTTCTGGATTTTAGGGCCACTGATGAGAAGTCAGGTGTAATTCTGATAGTTCTGTCTTTAGAACCATTCTTTGGAGTTTGCTTCAAATGTAGCAAATCTAGCCACTGGGCAAAAACAGCCCTTGCCTTAACTGCTGACAGAATGCTGTCCAAGCTCTGGGCAAGGAGGACATGGAGGATATTGACTGTCAAACTTTTTCAGACAAGTTATGACAGTCCTTTATAATCTCTGCTTCACAGAAAAGTCTGTCACATGTTCTGTGCCAGTAGGCTACAAAAATGGATGTCCCAATGTTGAGAGGAATCTTGAGTAACTAACCATGCAGGCAGGAGTCACTGTCATTTTTATAGTTTTGGAAGCTGCTTGCTCTGCACTTCCTGTTTACTCAGGTAATATTTGTCCTTCTCTAGTCTCTGATGGGGTTGAAGACTGGATAGTTATAGTCTGACAGTTTTCCTTGTTTCCAAGTTTAGAAAAGAAATTTATAAAGGAAACATAAAATTTATAAGGTTGCGAGACAAAAAAAAAGTTTAAGCTGTTTAGGATTTAAGAAAAAATTAGAGCATTGCTTTGAAAAAGTTAAAGATAATTACATCATTTCCTCTTCTCATTCCCCCCTCCAAACCTTTCCTTGTGTACCTACCTGTCAATCATTCTCAAATTCATGGCATCCATTTATGAATGTTCTAAATACATAAACACAACCTGCTTATTCCATACAGTATTACTTGTATATATAAGATTTCAGGGCTGACCACTTTGTATTGGACTACCTGTTGGGAGACTCTTCCTTTGGGAAGACTATTTCTCCCAGTCTTAGCATTCCCTGATTGTCTGTAGTTCTCTGTATGCTTGAAGCCTCATGAGATTCACCCTTTACATGTTAGCATGTCTATCAATATGATACGTGTTTAGGGCTTGTTTTAGAAGCCACACAGATGAGAATTCATAGGTATAACCTCTGTAACATTTGTAAGAGATGCATTCTCATAGGAAACTTCTTGCTCCTCTTACTTTTGCAATCTTTTTAACATGAGTTTTTGGTGAAGTTGTTGTGTTGTAAATGTATCAGAGAGGGCAGGCAACTACAAGGTCTCTTGCCCTCTGTGTTTTGCTCTGTTATGGTTCCCTGAATAGTCTCCATTTTTTAAGCCGTATTCATTTTATGAGTGGTTAGAAATATATTTTTCCTGTGGGTATAAAGATATATATTTAAAATGTGGTTAGGAATCATACTGGTTTAGTAAAGTGGCAGTAGCAGATTCTCCTCTAAGATCCATGACATCCCTTATAACTGGGCTTTCACTGGGCTCCTGAATAATGACACAGAGACTTATTATAAGGTTAGGCATTATAGCTGAGCAAATTCTCAGTTATTCTAACCTGATAATACTGACCTGGCTTATATCCCATCACATGGCCTGTTACCTCTCCTCAATACTTTAGTCTCAGCATTTATTTCTTATTCCATGTCTGGCTGGCACATCTCTCACCTCCAATTCCTTCCCAGATTTTCTTTTGCTACCAAAATGTCCCACCTATCCTCTCCTCCTTCAACTATTGGCCATTCAGATCTATATTAAACCAAGCAGAAACTGTTAGAGGGAGTGTTTACAAATTATGACACACCCAAGGAATAACAATATCAACATCTGGCCCATAATCAGGTCTCTGTCAGGAAGGAAATCAGCATTTGAATGACACAAAAACAATCTTTACTTGGTGCACAAAATTTTCATGCCAACATCTTCCTTTTTTAGTTTAATAAAAGATTATCTTCTCTAACAGCAATAAACTCTGTACCATTTAGTAAGTATTGGATTCACAATGTCCAGTCCATTTGTATTTAGCAACCTTGGAGAAAATACTATCTATCCTATCTTGGTGAGTCCAAAGATCTGTACCTAAGTAACTTATACCCTAATTTGCTTTTATAACCTCTAACTTCCATAGCTTGCATTTACCAACCTAAAAACACGCTTTAAGACCTAATTTTTTTCTTTTTTTAAATATTTATTTATTCTCAGGTTACATTTCCTTCACAGTGTCCTCTTTCCACCCCACCCAGTCCTGCCCCGCCACCCTTTACCCCCTATCCATTCCACCCCACTCCACTGGAGTAGAGTGTCCCTACATAGTCTCCTGCCCCAGTTCAGCAGTCATATGAGGGCCAAGATCCTCCTCATATACTGGGGGCCTACAAGGCAGAACCACTAGGGCAAAGTGTCTCACTGACAGGAAAAAAAGTTTCTGTTCATGTTCCCTTTGGTGCATTCGTTGTAATATAGTTATCCTGTACTATATGGCTAAAATCCGACTATAAGTGAATAGATTCCATGTGCATCCTTCTGGGTCTGGGTTAGCTCACTCAGGATGAGCTTCTCTAGATCCATCCATTTGGCTGCAAATTGCATGATTTCCTTGTTTCTAATAGCTGAGTAGTATTCCATTGTGTAGATGTACCACAGTTATTTAATCCCTTCTTCGGTTGAGGGACATCTGGGTTGTTTCCAGTTTCTAGCTATTACAAATAAGGCTACTATGAACATAGATGAGGAAACTTCCTTGGTATTTGGTGAGAAATCATTTGGATGTATACCCAAAAGTGGTATAGCTGGGTCTTGAGGTAGAGCTATTCCAAGTTATCTTAGATATCACCAGACTGATTTCCATAGTGGTTGTACAAGCTTGCACTCCCACTAGCAATGCAAGAGTGTTCCCCTTTCTCCACAACCTTGCCAGCATGTGCTGACATTTGAGCTTTGATCTTAGCCATTCTGACAGGTGTGAGATGGAATCTCACAGTTTTCTTAAATGGCATTCCTCTGATGATTAAGGATGCTGAGCATTTTTTCAAGTGTCTCTCAACCATTAGGAATTCCTCCTTTGTGAATTCTGTTTAGCTCTGTTCCCCATTTTTGATTGGATTATTTGGTTTCATGGCATTTAATTTCTTGAGTTCTTTGTAAATTTTGGATATTAGCCCTCTGTCAGATGTGGGGTTGGTGAAGATTTTTTTCCCAATCTGTACATTGTCATTTTGTTCAAATGACAGCGTCTTTTGCCTTACAGAAGCTTTTCAGTTTCATGAGGTCCCATTTATTGATTGTTGGTCTTAGATCCTGGGCTGTTGGTGTTCTGTTCAGAGAGTTGTCACCTGTGCTGATGAGTTTGAGGGTTTTCCCCATTTTCTCTTCTAATAAATGTAGTATGTCCTGGCCTTCTGTTAAGGTTTGACATAACAAACACAAGGTTTGATCCACTTGGACTTAAGTTTTGTACAAGGTGATAAGTATGGGTCTAATTTCATTCTTTTATATGTCGACATCCAGTTAGACCAGCACCATTTGTTGAAGATGCTGTCCTTTTTCGATTGTACAGTTTTGGCTTCTTTGTCAAAAATTAAGTGACTGTAAGTGTGTGGGTTCATTTCTGGGTATTCAATTCAATGCCACTGATCCACTGGTCTCTTTCTATACTAGTACCATGCTGCTTTTATTACTATTGCTCTGTAGTACAGCTTCAAATCTGGGATGGTGATACCTCCAGATGTCTTTTTATTGTACAGGATTGATTCAGCTATTCTGGGCTTTTTGTTATTCCATATGAAGCTGAGAATTGTTTTCCAGGTCTATAAAGAATTGTGTTAGTATTTTGATTGGAGATTCATTGAATCTGTATATTGCTTTTGGCAGGATGGCCATTTTTATTATGTTGATCCTACCTATCCATGAGCATGGGAGATCTTTCCATCTTCTGAATACCTCTACAATTTCTTTCTTCAAGGAGTTGAAGCTCTTGTCATACAGGTCTTTCACTTGCTTGGTTAGAGTTACCCCCAGGTATTTTATATTGTTTGTGGCTATTGTGAAGGCTGTTGTTTCCCTAATTTCTTTCTCAGCCCATTTATTTGTTGTGTAAAGAAGGGCTTCTGATTTTTTGAATTAATTTTGTATCCAGCCACCTTGCTGAAGTGGTTTATCAGCTGTAACAGTTCTCTGGTGGAATTGTTGGGGTCACTTATATATACTGTCATATTGTCTGCAGATAGGGATACTTTGACTTCTTCATTTCCAAATTGTATCCCCTTGGTCTCCTTTAGCTGTCTTATTGCTCTAGCAAGAACGTCAAGTATTATGTTGAAGAGATATGGTGAAAGTGGACATCCTTGTCTTGTCCCTGGGTTTAGAGGAAATGCTTCAAGTTTATCTCCATTTAATTTGATGTTGGCTACTGTATTGCTGTATATCGCCTTTATTATTTCTAGGTATGGTCCTTGTATGCCTGTTCTCTCCAGGACTTTTAGCATGAAGTGGTGTTGGATTTTGTCAAATGTTTTTTCAGCATCTATCAAGATGATCATGTGGGTTTTTTCTTTGAGATTGTTTATATGGTGAATTAAATTGATGGATTTTCTTATTTTGAACCATCCCTGCATTCCAGGGATGAACCTTACTTGCATGTATTTTTGTATGATACTTTTGATGTATTCTTGGATTCAGTTTGCCAGTATTTTATTATTTATTTTTGCATCTATGTTCATGAGGGAGATTGGCCGAAAGTTCTCTTTCTTTGTTGGGTCTTTGTGTGGTTTAGGAATCAGGGTGACTGTGGCCTCAAAGAATGAGTTTGTCAGTATTCCTTCTCATTGTATTTTGTGGAAGTGTTTGAAGAGTATTGGTATTACCTCTTCTTTGAAGGTCGGGTAGAATTCTGTGCTTAAACCATCTGACCCTGGCCTTTTTTTTTTGGTTGGGAGATTTTTAATGACTATTTCTATTTCCTTAGTGGTTATAGGAATGTTTAATCTGTTAACCTGATCTTGATTTAACTTGGAAGGTGGAATCTACCAAGAAAATTGTCCATTTCGCTTAGGTTTTCAAATTTGGTGGAGTATAGATTTTTAAAGTAGGACCTAAAGATTCTCTGGACTTCCTCAATGTCTGTTGTTATTTCTCCCTTTTCATTTCTGATTTTGTTGATTTGAGTTTTTCCCTGTGCCTTTTAGTTAATTGGCTAAGGTTTTGTCTATTTTGTTGATTTTCTCAAAGAACTAAATTTTGGTTTCATTGTTTCTTTATATTGTTCTTTTTGTTTCTAAGTCATTGATTTCAGCCCTAAGTTTGATGATTTCCTGCCTTCTGCTCCTCTTGGGAGTGTTTGGTCTTTTTTTTCCAGTTCTTCCAGTTCAGCTGTTAATTAGCTAATACGAGATGTCACAATTTTCTTTTTGAAGGCACTTAGTGATATGAACTTTCCTGGTAGCACTGCTTTCATTGTGATCCATAGGTTTGGGTATGTTGTGCCTTCATTTTTGTTGGATTTTAAAAATTCTTTGATTTCCTTCTTTATTTCTTCCCTGACCCAGTAGTAATCCAGTAAAGAGTTGTTCAGTTTCCATGAATGTGTAGTCTTTCTGTTATTTCTGTTGTTGTTGAAGTCCAGCTTTATTCCATGGTGGTCTGATAAGATACAAAAGGTTATTTCAATGTTCTTGTATTTATTGAGGCTTGCTTTGTATCCTACTAAATGATTAATTTTGGAGAAGGCTCTGTGCAGTACTGAGAAGAAGGTGTATTCTTTTGTGTTTGCATGAAAGCTTCTGTAGATATCTGTTAGGTCCATTTGGTTCATGATCTCTGTTATACTCATTATTTTTCTGTTTGGTTTCTGTCTTGATGACCTGTCCATTGTTGTGAGTGGAGTGTTGAAATCTCCCACTACTAATGTGTGGGGATCAATGTGTGGTTTAGGCTTTAGAAGATTTTCTCTTACAAATGTAGGTGCCCTTGTATTTGGGGCATAGATATTCAATATTGATATATACTCTTGATGAATATTTCCTTTAACAAGTATGTAATGCCCTTCTCTATCTTTTTTGATTAACTTCAGTTGGAAGTCTGTTTTATTTCATATTAACATGCTTCCTGGGTCCATTTGCTTGGAAAACCTTTCCCAGCCCTTTACTCTGAAGTAGCGTCTATCTTTCTTAGTGAGGTGCATTTCTTGTATGCAGCAAAATGATGAGTCATGTTTACTGATCCATTCTGTAAGCCTGTGTCTTTTTATTGGGGAGTTGAGTCTACTGATGTTGATGGATATTAGTGACCAAAGGTTGTAAATTTCCTATTATTTTGGTGTAGGTGATGGTTGTGTGCTTCTTTTGGTTTAGCTGCAGTGGGGTGTTTTGTTTCCTCTGTTTTATTGGGGGTAGTTATCTTCTCTGGGTTGGAATTTTCCTTCTAAAATTTTCTGTAGGGCTGGATTTTGGGGCAGATGTTGATTAAATTTGATTTTGTCCTGGAATAAATATCTTGTTTTCTCCATCTATGTTGATAAGGAGTTTTGCTAGGTATGGCTGGGCACCTATGTTCTCTCAGGGCTTGTAGGACATCTTTCCACGCTCTTCTGGCTTTTAAAGTTTCTGAGAAGTCAGGTGTAATTCTGATGGGTCTGCCATTATATGTTACTTGACCTTTTTCTCTTACAGTTTTTAATATTCTTTCCTTGTTCTGTACATTTGGAGTTTCAATTATTATGTGGCAAGAGGAGTTTCTTTTCTGATCTAATCTGTTTGGTGTTCTGTATGCCTCTTGGAATTTTATTGGCATCTCCTTCTTTAGGTTTGGGAAGTTTTCTTCTATGATTTTGTTGAAGATGTTTCCTGGACCTTGGAATCAGGAGTCTTCTCTTTCCTCCATGCCTATAATTCTTAGGTTTCATCTTTTCATTTAATCCTTAATTTCTTGGATGTTATGGGTGAGAACTTTTTTAGATTTCTCATTTTCTTTGGTTGTTGTACTGATTTCTTCCTTTGAATCTTCCACACATGATTTCCTTGTTTTGATGCCTGAGTAGTATTCCATTGTGTAAATGTACCACAATTTTGTTTGTTTGTTTGTTTGTTTGTTTGTTTTATCTATTCTTCGGCTGAGGGACATCTGGGTTGTTTCCAGTTTCTAGCTATTACAAATAAAGCTGCTATGAACAAGACATCTTCTGATGACTTCTTCAATTTATTTCTTCAAGGTCTTAAAGTTCTTGTCATACAGGCCTTTCACTTGCTTGGTTAGAGTTACCCCCAGGTATTTTATATTGTTTGTGGCTATTGTGAAGGGTGTAGATTCCCTGATTTCTTTGTCAGCCCATTTATCTTTTGTATAAAGAAGGGCTACCGATTTTTTTAATTAATTTTGTATCCACTCACCTTTCTGAAAGTGTTTATCAGTTGTAGTTCTCTGGTGGAATTTTGGAGTCACTTATGTATACTATCATACCATCTGCAAATAGGGATACTTTGACTTCTTCCTTTCCAATTTGTATCCCCTTGATCTCCTTTAGTTGTCTGATTGCTCTAGCAAGAAATTCAAGTACTATGTTGAAGAGATATGGGGAGAGTGGGCATCCTTGCCTTGTCCTTGATTTTAGGGGAAATGCTTTAAGTTTCTTTCCATTTAATTTGATGTTGGCTACTGGCTTGCTGTATATTGCCTTTAAAAGACTTTTCTTATACCAGTGAGGTCATGGAAATTCTCCACTTTCTCTTCTATAAGGTTTAGTGTATCTGATCTATATTGAGGTCTTCATTCCATGTAGTGTTCTTCTTGTGCAGGGTGATAAGTATGAATCTATTTGGATCGTCTTCAAGCAGCCATCTGCTTTGTCCAGAACTATTGGGTGAAGATACTGTCTTTTATTGAGTGTGTATTTCTGAGCTTCTTTATTTAAAAAAAAAAATCATGTGTCCAGAATTACACAAATTTATGTTTGGCTCTTCAATTCTATTGATTAAAGTCTCTTTTTGTGCCAATAGCATGTTGCTTGTATTACTATAGCTCTGAGGCATGGGGAAGCTTTCCATCTTCTGATTTCTTTCTTTCTTCAATGAGTTGAAGATTTTATACAAGTTTTGCACTTGTTTAGTTAGAGATACACCAAGATGGTTTATATTATTTCAGGCTACTGTCATATGTACTGCTTCACTGATTTCTTTCTCAGCCCATTTGTCACTTGTATATAGGCGGGTTACAGATTTTTGTGAGTTAATTTTGTAACTGACTCCATTGCTGAAAGTTTTTGTCAACTGTAGTTGTTTATCAGGGTAGATTTTAGGGTCACTTGTGTATACTAACATATCTGCACATAATGACACTTTAACTTACTTTCCAATTTTTATCCCATTAATCTCCTTTATTTTTCTTATAGTTCTAACTAAGACTTGAAATACTATATTGAATAGGTATAGAGAAAGTGAACAAACTTGTATTGTTCTTGATTCTAAAGAATTATTTGAATTTCTCTATATTTAAGTTGATGCTGGCTATGGGTTTGCTGTAAGCTGCCTTAAGTATATTGATGAATATCCCTATTATCCCTAAAATCTTCAGAGCTTATATCATGAAGTAGTGTTGGATATTGTCAAGAGAGTTTCCTGCATCTAAACAGATGATCATGTGATTTTTGTCTTTCAGTTTGTTTATATAGTGGATCATATTTATCAATTTATGCATGCTGCACTGTCTTTGCACCTCCTGGATGAAGGCTGCATAAACATGGTGGTAATTTGTTTGATGTGTTCTTAGATTCTCTTTTCAAGTATTGTATTGAGAATTTTTGCAACTATGCTCACAAGGGAAATTGATCTGTAATTATCTGTAATTTTGAGGACTTTTTGTGGTCTGGGTATCAGTATAACTGTGCCTTGTAAAATAAATTTGGCAATGTTCCTTCTGTTTCTATTTGGCATAATAACTTGAGGAGTAATGGGATTACTCTTCCTTGAAACTCTAGTAGAATTCTGTTCTGAAATCATCTGGTTCTAAAGTTGATGCCTGGGATGAGACAATGAGTAGGTGGAGGAAAGTTAGGAGAGAATGATTTCTTTGTCCACTTGCGATGAGGGCAGGAGGAGGAAGTTAAATTTTAGGAAAGCAGACTATAAAGAAACAGAATGTATTGGTTTGAATCCATTAATAATAGTCCTAAATTACTCGCAGCGTGTCAGGGTCATGTTAAGGAAAAAAATTTCAGAAACATTTTCTTGGGTATTTAACAAGAGTGAGCCTAGATTTTAATTCTCTACTTCTCTCTCCTTATGTCTTCTATCACTCTCTGCCTGTGATATGTGTGTGACTCTGTGCCTAGCTGAATGATGACTCACACATCGGTCTGCTCCTGCCTCTGTGTGTCTAGCCTCACAAAAGACTTTGCTCTGCATTGATTGGGTGGCATGGAAGCTTTACAGGGATGAAGGAATGTGGGATACACTACAGAAATCTTTAAAATAGTTTTACAAGGGATTAAGGCACTGACTCCAAGTTCCCCACTGACTCTGAGAACAAACAGTGCAGCAAACATCACTCCACAGAGCTTTGTCAACATAATCCATGTTACTCCCAGCATTCATGGGGAATATTTGCTTCATAAGGTTGCTTTCAAACTGCTTGATGTTTTCATTATTTATTATCAAAACTTACATAAACACCTGGATTACTTTTGGTTCCGGAGCATGGAAGGCTACATGTTTTAGTATTAAGTCTATGCATTAGCTTAGGTTGTAAAAGCTGGCTACATGGGAAATTCAAGGAAAATAAGGATGGTTCTTACATTGTTCTCTTAAAGGCAGGTTAGGAATACAGGCTGGGTGCACAGTAGGAGAGCACTCTTAAGCCTTAAATGACCTCAAGGTTCATTAATTCTGACTGTGAGGTCCAGCAAAACTTCTAATACTTTAGAATATAAGAGATATTTTCATGACAATGCATCACCACAGTAGAGAGTTACTTATAACTTCACCCTTTGCCCAGAGCCCATTATTATCTAGAATTCAAAGGTTCTCCTACGTTTACTCTCAGCTACTGACACTACAAGAGAGAAGGGTCACTTTAAATTCTAGGCTAACTCTCTGCAATGCTCACTACTCAGGTAAAACATTTTCTTGGTTATTGATGGGAACAAGTGTTTTCAGAGGTGATGTGGTCTCCCTCAGCATAACTGTCATTTTTCCTTTCTTGGGGGATGAGCTCTGAGAACACTCAGTCTTCATCTAGGGTGTTAACACCAACTTTTTAGTTATATCAGAGTTATAGGTCCCATTGACCTTTGCATCCCCATCCAGAAGCCAGTATCTCAGCTGCATCCTACTTGTACAGGTGAGTTACTTTTTGGACAGCATATATACTAAATTTGGAACAATACAGAGAATATTAACATGGCCAAGGTAGTGATAGTATATTTGTTCTCACTAGTATGAGGTCCTATTGGCCAAAATGATAGTGACTGTCTCTCAGAATTCTTTACAGAAGAAAACCTGTACTTGTTTTCTATTCAGGAACCTCAGACTCTGTTCCCTGGGCTGGTAAAATCTCTCCCAGAATTTCGAGAGCTACATGAGCAATTTGAGAGGTTTTTGATGGCCTACGAATAGTTCAACCTCAAATTCTGCTTTGCACTGGCAGTTAATATGGATTTGAACTTTTTTTCTTTCTTGAAAATTCCTGTGTAGAGTGGCATAGTGAGAAGTCTATTTCCTTCTTAGAGGGATTTATTATTGGGTTATGATATGAGGAGGAAGTTGTAATTTGATGTTTTAATATCCAAATTTCAAGTCCAATGGCATTTGACTAGCTGAATGAATTAAACTTCATGTCATTCAGGCCTCAAAACTTACATTCTTCTATGCCCAGATACAGATGCCTCTGTACCTTGTATTTGTTTAATGTTTTTTGAGACAGGCTGCCTTTATATTGTCCTGGCTCTGCTTGAAGCTCACTTTATAGATCAAGCTAGACTCAATTCACAAATATCCTCTAGCTTATGCCTACCAAGTAGTGGGAAGAAGACATGTTTCACTATTCCCATCCTAGATATTGATTTTGTATCAAAAAGATATGTCAATTTTTATTGTACTATGTGTTAGATACCCATTGCATCATTGTCTAGCCGTATATAAATATATGCCCATTTTTGTAATGCCTATACTTATATTTGTTAAATTTTATGTTCCACAGACCAGAAGAATGCTACTGGTGTTCAATATTTCCATATAGTGTCTATTGTGACTTAATTTCATTACAAAACGGTGAAGAATATCACCAGCTATCCTTCCATTGAATAAATGCATTCATTGTATCCTATTTTAAACTCATTCACAAGTTTTTTGCTATTTCCATGTTTTAGATGTGATTAAGAAATACTGTTGAAAACAATTAGGAGCAAACATGTACATATGCCTGCATATGCAAATGCAATTACATGTGAATGTGCTGACAAAGAAGAATTCAAACCTGCCCCTAGAGGCATTGCAGATGTGGCTGCTGTGTCACATATGCCTCAAGAGGTGGCAGAAAGGAGAGAGGCTATGTCTATATTCAGTGTTCTGACCTATGAACATCTGAATGAATAGTAGCCTAACGTTCCCAGGGGGTGAATAAAACAAGCCAAATACACTTTGGTGCCATGGGACCCGAAAGGGGAACTACCCTGTTTCAACCACCAGTATAGCACCAGGTAAACACAAGATGGACTCCCAGAACAGAAAGCAAGCCAGTGACTAGGGGAGCACTGCTTAGTCTTGGATGAGGGGATTGTGGGAGAGCCAGCCCTGCCTTTTGTCTGCTTTGTGGTGGTGTTGGCAGGGAGAGATCCTCTCTCCCTTCTGCCCTCATCACCAATGGTGGACAGGAGATCTGGCCCTGATGAGGTCATAAGAGCATTGAGCTGTCCCTACCCCAATCATGCTGCAACACTTGGGAGAGCAAGCCCTGCATCTTGCCTGGACAGCACACTACAGCTGGCCCTGTATGAGGGGGTTGTAGGTGAGTCAATCCTGTGGGAGTGAGTATGGGAGAGCTCACCCTGCCTTTTGTCTGCTTTGTGGTGTTGGCAAGGGAGAAATCCCCTTTACTCTCTGATGCTCTCCACACAGAGCAGGCAGGAGAATTGACTCTGGTGGGATCACAAAATCAGGAGAGATGATCCAAATTCTTACCTACTGCAGCACTCAGTAGAACAAATCCTGCAATTGAGGGTTGCAGGACCAGAACCAGGACTTTGAGTTGGCCCACCCCATGGAAGAACTGCTAGAGTGCAAGAAGAGGTCAGTTCCACAGATCCAAAACAAGATCTCCATGACACAGGACAATAACAACATATCTGAGAGGAGTGCCAGTGAGGTTCCAGTATTGACAAAGTACCAGAAACCAGAGGCCTCATACCAGACCAAAGAGTCAATACAATGAACATTTGCAAGCAAAACCATGTGGACAAGGGAATATTGTGGCACAAACTGATACACACTACAGCTTCCACAATAAGATTTTTAATGTGGGCAGAGGTTGCAAGGCTGGAGGGTGAGTCTGAGGGGAGGTGGGAGAGGAGAGAGAACAGGGTGTGTGATGTGAAATTCACAAAATAGACAATAAAAAGAAAAGATACAAAAAAAGAATTCAATTGTTTTCTTTCCTAATATATGTTAGTCACTTTTTTCTTTTGTCATTTATTACTCTCTGCTTTTCTTTTCAATTTTTACTTTGCCTTTGTTATTCTCTATTAACTATTATATTTGTTTTGTCTTTCAGAAATTTGTATAATGTATTTTGATCATGTTATACCTCCCTCACTGCCCCCAAATTCACTAATTTTTTCTACCAAACCAACATTGTGTCTTTTTAAGTTTTTAACCAAAACAGCACAGTTTTTGTGGCCCATGTGTTCTTCAGTGTGGGACCATCCACTGGTGCCTGGTTGACCTATAGGAGGCCTCATTTTTAAAAGAAACTACTCCCACAATCTGGTACCTATCAGTTATCAATAACCCTTAGTTTGCAGTTTCTATTATTCTCTGGAGGCAGACAATTTCCTTTCTGGTAAATCTCTGCCCTTTAATAGTTACTGGGACCTTAACAACATGTAGTGTATTTGAAGCCATGACACTGATATGATTGTAGTTTGGTCATTAGACATTCTCAATAGTGCTTCATGGTTCTCTGAAGAGGAATACATCAGTCAATGTCTGCTTTTATTCAACTTATTATCTCTAATGTATTTCATGTATTGATTTATATTTTCAAAGACTTGTCACAGGAGTGTCCCTTGGCTCCACATCCCTGTTAAGTGTCTTTCAGTCCATCTCCATCAGCCCCAATAATTCCAAGTGGACACAGCTCATGGTCAGAGCCCCCAGGTCCTTCCTTGGGTCTGTGCTGTGTGTTCCAGCTATGGGAATGTCTTCATTCATGTGTACACAACAGACACATGAGATAGAAGAAAGGTTACTGGGATAAAATATTTTGGATACTGTGCAATTGTTAATCCTAGAAGACTAATCAAAACTCTTAATGGAGTTCTATTGACATCCACTGATGTCATGTTCTGGGGATTGATGATGTGGCCAGTGTCTCCATGGTGTTTATCATCCTAAAACACAAGCAGAAGGTTCAACACATTTACATACCCATGACTCCTAGGACACACCCAGAGATCATAGCCACCCAAAGCATTCTGTTCCTAGTGAGGATCTTTGTGCTCACCTGTGTAACCCCTATTGTCTTTACATCTTATCTGTCTGTCTTATATGCAACCATTATGTAGCTGTGAAATGCCTATGTAGCCATGACTCCATGCTAACCAGTATTCTGCCACTTTCTGCTCTTCAGACATTGCATGTTCATTTTTAGGCTCTGCTGTACCTGTTCTTATCAGACAACACACTGTGCTTGTGTAGTTAGAGAACTCTAAAAGTTGTGCTGTCTGCATTCCTCTTTTCATTTCTTATACTCTGTTCTGTGTTCTGTGAACACACTATCAATATGAACCTTCACAGTAGAAGCAGAATATTTACAAACTTTGTAACTTTGCTTGGGAGACAGGCCATTCATGCTATATGAACTGAGGGCTCAAACAATCAGCACTCATTTTTTTTCCATGAAGATTATCAAAATAGCAGAGATATGTAAGGTGTGGGGCTATAATGATTATAGTAATTAAAATGAGCTTCTATGAGGATGGGGTTTTTATTTTTTTTCTTACTATAGTTCTATATGTATTCTATTTATTTTTATTTATTTATTTACATTGCATTGCAGCCTCCCCTCCCTCCTCTCCTCCCAGTCCTTCCCTCTCACCTGTGTCAATGTAAATTTTATAAAATTTTGTTAATTCTCAATTTCTCTCTTAACCCAGCTATCACCCAAATAATTGAGACTCTATTATATTATTTTAACATGGCTTTAAAACACAACTTATGCAGTTTTAATCTATTCTTAGTAGTCTGACTCTCTCTTTGCCAAAATCCCTAAATAACATGCTTTTTGGTGCTTTCTCTGCTCCAGGTGAATCTTGCTCATGTCTCCTGCACCTCTGTCCAAGGCTGCATCTCCTACTTCTCTTCTCTAACTCCTCCTTCTCTGGAAGACAGGAAGCCCAGATATATTCTCTCCTCTGCTCAGCAATTAGATGTAAGCTGCTTTATTAACATATCAGGGGGCAACTTTGGAGCAGTCCTTACACAACATTAAGACAAGAGATTCTCAGACCAAAGATTGCAACCAGATATTTTGGGTGCTGAAGTAAGCATTTAATTACACAAATTGCCTTGTGCCCACATCTGCCCCCTTTTAATCTAGCAAAAGGCTCTTTTTCTTTTACATTTATGTATTTGGCACCTTTGGATAAATATTCTGCTATTAATTTCTATCATCCTAAACAATATAGCTGTGAGATTATAAATATCTAGTCTTCAACCTCATCAGGGACTTAAGAAGGAATAAATACTATTTGAATATGTAGGAAGTTCAGACAACCAGCTTCCAAAACTATAGAAATGACAGATATGTTCAACTGCCTGTATTGTCTCCCAAATTTTTTCTATAATGTTGAAGCAGCATCTTCAGCCTTCTGGTTCAGCATATTTGACAGACTTTTCTGTGAAGCAGGAATTATAAAAGACTTGCCTACTTTGTCCTTGCAAAGCTTAACAGTCTCCTGAATCTGGTTTGTTCAATTTGACAGCATTCTGTCTATAGTTGACACAAGGGCATTTTCTCGTCCAGTGGCTAGCTTGCCATGTATGAAGACTTTAATGCTCTTTGAAGTAGAATGGGGGTGCTGCCAGGAGCAGGCCTGTCTCATTCTAAATAGAACCTTAAATTAATAAAATATCTTTAAATGCCATATTCTGTAGATCTCTGAGGTTTTAGAAGACCATCTATCTATCTGTCCTGAAATAGTTGTATTTTTTTCTAACATGGCCATAAGTTTGGTTGTCTGACTACTAATATGCATTTCTTAATTATCATAAATACTTGGTAATAGCTTTCAAAAGAACTAGAATTTAATACTGCATTTTTAAGAATTATAAAGGTACAATACCTTAGTCTAGAGGAATATCTTGTGTGTTGTATGGGTGTAGCAGCTATCAATTAAAAACAGGTGATTTGGGGGTTTTTTGGCCTATGGACTAGACCTGGGCAGAGAGAGAAGTGGAAGGCAGGACTTCTAGGGAGAGAGAGAGAAAAAAAACTCTGGGAAAGAGAAGGAGGAAGGTCCTTCCACCAAGAGACATCACAGGAGACAGATGTGACTATGTGTAACACAATATTTTTATTTATAAACACTTATATTTATTGCTCGGAATGGTGGATACACACCTTTAATCCCAGCACTTGAGAGGAAGAGGCAGGCAAATCTCTGTGAGTTCAAAGCCAGCCTGGTCTACAAAGTGGGTCCAGGACAGCCAGGGATACACATAGAAACCTTGTCTTGAAAAAACAAAAAAACAAAAAAAGATTTCCATAAATTTTTAAGTGATTTATTTTCTTCTTTTAAAGCCTCTATCATTTTCATAAATATAGATTTGTAGTTATTTTCTTTTTCCACTGTGTTTGGATGGTCAGAGTTTGCGGTACTAGGATAGCTGGATTTTGGTGGTACCATCTTTCCTCGTTTTTTGTCGATTTTGGCCTTTAGCCATCAGACTGTGTTTGTCATTTACTGATTGCTCCTATTTCCCACTGAACTTGGTGCCAAGGAAAGAACTTTTGTCTAGAGACTGTATGTTCTTGGTAACTCTCCACAGGATGATGGGTGGAGCCTTGTGTTGGAGGCTGGATCTCAGTGGGTTACCCACAGCTCACCTCTTTTGCCGTGTCCCAATTGGGCTCTCAGGTCATGGATTGGGATGGGCTGTGGTTGTCTAAGCTGCAAGATCCTGAGATCCAGCCAGTCTTCCCAGTGAGGCTGGTAGTGATGAAGACTGAAGGCTGGAGCCAGCAAGATGTCCCCTCCATGTCTGCAAGCCTGAGTCTGACTATTCCTGGAGCCTGAGTGAATGTTCTTTGGGTGAGGTTGGCCCCTGTGGTTGTCCGGGAATCGAACTCAGCCTGAACTGCTCAGCTAGCAGCATAATGACCAAGGAATGCTACACTGTGTCAGAGCCTGATCTTCCACTGCTCTAGCCTGGGTGCTCAGCAAGGGTTATGGGGTACTCGCGGGGGGAGGGGGGACAGAGGGGAAAAGAGACAGGGTCCGTGTCCCCGTGTCAACAGCACTGCAACTCCAGACAGTTCCACCGCAATTTAGCTCGACCTCCTGCTAATCAAGTACCTACCATCCATGCTGGT
Organism: Lophiomys imhausi; assembly: GCA_907164525.1. NCBI lineage: Eukaryota > Metazoa > Chordata > Mammalia > Rodentia > Muridae > Lophiomys > Lophiomys imhausi. The sequence goes on from CAJQZJ010032290.1 coordinate 2,118,986, forward strand.
TGTCGCCATGTTGGAATCCCCCGCTCTTACCACTCCTGTAGGTCTTCTGGTCCTCTTGGGAGGAAGGAACGATTGTGTGAAAGCTGACACTCAGGAAGTCAGGGAGGACCGATGTCTGGTCCCCACCAGCTGGGGCCCTGTATTGCTCAGACCCAAAAGGTCCTTCCAAAATGGAATGCACGACTCGTGTTACTGTAGCTGGCCAGTCCTGGTGCCTAGGTGTCCTGCACAGTTAGCCCCAGGTTTTGCCAGGTGAACCCAGACACGGCTTGCATCTCTCCAACAGCTGCACAGAGCCAGTATATCTCTGCTGTGACTGAGCTGGTTTTCTCACTGCTCAGATGCTGCCCATGCCAGTTGCCACACTATTCAAGTATCAAAACCTATTTCAACACAAGAAAAAAGTTTTCAAAAAGTATAAACCTATATACTGAATGAAATGCCTATCAAAATTCTGCTGTCATAATTTAGAGATAAAGACTAAACAAAGTATAAAGCCAAAGAACACCACAATTAACTAAGGCAATCATAAATTGTAAGAACAAAGCTGAAAGATCACAACAGTTGACCTCAAAGTACACTATAGAGCCATAGGGATAAAGACAGCTTGGCACTGGCATAAAAATAAACATTCAAATTCATGGAACAAAACAGAGAACCTGTACATAAATTAACAAACTATAGCTGGACACAGTGGTGCACACCTTTAATCCCAGCACTAGGGAGGCAGAGGCAGGCAGATCTCTGTGGGTTCAAGGCCAGCCTGGTCTACAAAGTGAGTTTCAGGATAGCCAGTACTGTTACACAGAGAAACCAAAGGGAAAAAAAGAAAAAAAACTATAGTAAACTAACTCGTAGCAAAGATTGGAGAAGTAAGTTTAAGAATGTTTCAACTGAAAAACATTCTTTTCCAAATAAATTCATAGAAGAATTCTGCCAGGAATTCTAAGGACTAACACCACTACTACTCAAATCAGTCACAAAAATGAGAAAGGCATGTTCCAAACCCTTTTGCTGAGACCAGGATTATCCAGATATTGAAACCAAGTAAACACACAATGAAGTGATTAAATTACAGACCAATCTCCCTAAAAAGAACACACAGGGTTGACAAAATCTTCAATAAAATACTAGCAAAGAAAATTTAAGATCACATCAAAATAACTATTGATTTTGAATTGATTCTTGTATAATGTATAAAACTTATGAGTGGCGTATTTTAGTTTTCCTAAGTGGCTAGGGGAAGTTCTTTTCTTCTTGGCAAACATTGGTGAGGATTGTTGCTAAAGGTTCAAAGTAACAGGTATATTTGTTGAGCAATGCAGACAGTCTATTGGTAAAGTTACGGATGAAGAAGTTCTCTGGTACTAGTACAGGATGAAGTAGTTGTGACTGGAACAGGGCCTCTTGAAGCACAAGTTCATGGACAGCCATGGAATCAGTCTTCCTTGGAGTTAGAATGTAGGTCCTTCATGAAATCAACAAGCAGCCAAGATGCTGAAACAGGATGGAAGTCACAAGAAGGGCTTCTATATTGGCAGCTGGTTTGCTGGCTCATATGTACATCAGTTGTCTATAAGCTGAGAGATCAGTAAGCCAAGCACAGTATGATCTGATCACGTAGGCTGCTTGTTCACCAACTCACAAAACTTCCATACTCTTTTGGTAATCTAGAAAGACTAGGAGCTATCTACTTAAATTTCTATATTGATACTTTTCAGCATGATGGGTGAGTAAAAAACTAGATAACACACAAAACATATCATTTATATACTTAAGATAAGATTAAATTATTTTTTATTCCATATCTGGGTCAAACTAGCCCTCCACACAATGAAGTAATGACTCATAAGAACAAAGGGTCCAAAAGATGGAAAACACAGAGAAGTGAAGCGAGTGATGGTCACCAGCCACCAACTGTGATGATGCAAAAGAGCAATGCAGCCTCTTAAGATGGAGGAGACGGTATAAAAAGACAGAAAGGTAGACACCAGGGCCAGGATTTTCTGGGTGGCTCTGAACTCAGGGGAGGTTCTGCTGGAACCATGAGAGCTCCTGATGTGTTGAACTCTCTGCTTGTGTCTATATAGAATGATAATCGTGGAACTGCTGGACCAGGTGATGAGCACAGAAAAAAGAACTTCAGGACACACCAGCAATGCTATATAGAGTGAGTCTTTAATTTCATCACGCCCTACAACAGAGCAGTATCCAAAATCTCGTTTTCCAGTCACATTTCTTACACTTCTTTTGATAAATGTGTACACAAAGAAGATGAAATTTATCAAGATGTACAAGACCCAAAGAAAGAAAATGTAGCTGTCAATATACTTCTCAGCTTTGACTTTATGATCCTTCCAACAGAATTTCCTGGGATTGATGGTGATTGCCTGAAAGACACTCAAGATGCAGATGGTGCCAATGGACATACTCCGACCCAATCCATGAATATATATTAGGAGACTACATCCAAAATCACTAAAAAACTGCTTTAATCCCCAAATTGTCATTGTTTGGGGCACTCCCTGAGAAAAAATGATCAAGACATTGGCTGCCATTAGGTGTATCAGAATCAAATCTTTGGGCTTTAATGTGAATTCTCTGCAGTAAAGGAGTAGATAGTAAAACATAAGAGAGAAATTTCCCAGAATTCCAGTGGTAGTTTGTGATAAGAAAATGATTCTTACTATCAGATTCCAGAAGTCCATTCTGCAATTCAGCACAATTTCCTTTAAAATATGGCCCCGTTATTTCTCTGGTCAAAGCAATAAGGACTAAGTTTTACACCCTTGGGTTGAGGAAGAAGCCTTTAATCCATGGAACTATTGAGAGATTGAAACAAAATATCCTCTAAGTTCAAGAGTTCTAGGCCAGACTTAACTACTTAAAAACACCTCTTCCCAAAAATGTTTACAGTAGTAATTTGCATGTATGTTATTCTGAGATTAACCAATGGCTCAAAATGCACAAAATTATGAAGGTAGAGACATCAAGTTTCATAGAAAATACAGCAATACAACAAGAACAATGTCATGTTGGTCTATAACAATGAAAAGTAACATCCCATACAAACATAATTCCACAACATATTGATATTTGCTAGACATGATGTAAAGGAAGGCACCTTCAACAGTGACCACAAAATTTAAATACAGCAATTCTTAATAATGCCTCACCTAGAAAAAAAATAATGAGGAATTTACAATACCAATCAGAATATACCCATGGTTTTTTGACAGGGCAAATTTTCCTTCATCTATCCTCAGGTGGTACCATCTTTGGTTTACCCTGAAACTGAGTCCTCATTTATAATCCTCACTATGAAAAGTCCTATGGAAAAATACACAACAGTTTTATAGAAACTAGGTTTTGAAATACCCCAACTAACTACATGGTTTTGTATTCTGTTGAACCACTTGCTTGCTCTACTACCTCTTGCCAATTTCAACCAGTATATAATTTGTGTGAGCGTTGAGCTCTAAAGACTCTCTAGGCTTGTTACAAAATGATAACACTCCATGGGTTTTTCTGTGTGTGTTTGTATTTTTATAAAGAGATCCATTTTTTAAAAGTATGTGGTTCAACAGTTAAGAATGCTTCCAGAGGTTTCCCAGCACCCATGTGACACCTTAAAACCAACCCTTCTTAACTACAATTCTAGGTGATCCACAACTCTCTTCTGGCCTCTATAGACACTGGGCACACATTCAATGCATTTACATACATGCAGGCAAAGCACTCATACATATAAAGTAAAATAAATCTTATTTTTAATCATATACGGTGATAGCCTGTATGTCTGAGTAATTGGTGGAACTATGAGCTTCTACAAGAAAAGGATGTTACCTCACCTATCACTACAATTCTGATGTAACCTAGCATATATTGAGCAAATGATTAAACCAATAAGTTACATGAAATGTGGGGAATGCAAGTCAACCCAAGACAAGAAAACTCATCTGTCGGTGCAAATATACTCTTTTCCAAAGCAAAGTTCATGTTTTTAACTGTTGTTAAGCAAAAGGAAGAAAATGGAAGAGACACCTCAAAAGTCAAAGCCAAGTTTTTCTTGTTTTGACAGTGATGTTCTTGATTCTCTCTGAGGGACTGGGCTTCCAACTGTTATTGAATGAATACTTTCTATTTAAGAACACCTCAACTATATACAAGGGACTATATTCATATTTTCATTATGAAATATGAAGTATAATTCTATAAAAAGACCTCTAAGCAAATCACACACCTCCAAACAAAATTAGGTTAGCACAACTCAAATTACAAACTAATTTATTATTTCCACGTCTGTTTGTGTATTCCACAAGCCCCTTATAGACAGACTGCATATATATTCCCAGAGCCATTGATCTTGTCAGTTTGGAAATGTCACAGTAACTGATAAGCTCCTAAATTCATCATAACATGATTTTTAAAGGATCTAGAGAGCCCAAGGCACACTCTGACTTGATGAGTTCAAAAAAAAAAACCTTGTCACTTTGGTTGATTCAAGGTTAGTGTCTATGAGCTAATGTTATAGCTACAGTTTCAGCTCTTGAGAGAAAAAATGAATACTCAATACCTGCTATCATCTTTGACGCTTTTAGATTGCAGTGAGTTTTTCCCATAAGAAGCAGAAGTGAAACAAACCACTTAGACAGCCCTGGCCTTCATACAGACTTACGAGCAGACAAATGCATTTTCAATCTTCATCTCCATACACATGTTCTTGTCTCATACACAAGTATGCATACTTACTGTACTAGAACTCTGTCCTCTGAGCATATTGTTGTTTCCATCTTGACATCAGAGCAGCTGTGATTATGCAAGAAGATAAGGTGTATTAACATAACTTCATAGAGCAGTTGTTCTCGGCCTGTGAGTTAAAAACATTTTGGGGGTCACACATCAGGTATCCTGTATATCAGATATCTACAGTATTATTTATAACACTAGGAAAAGCACAGGTATGAAGTAGCAATGAAATAATTTTTATTGTAGGGGATCACCACAACATGAGGAATGGTATTAAAGGGATACAGCATTTGGAAGAGTCAGAACCACTATCTGTCACAGAAGAAGGTGGAAGGTCATCAGGACCTCTCCTTAGACTTCAGCCTCAGCTGGGGGGGTCCAGGCAGGGGTGAGGGAATGGTACAATATGTAAGAGGTGGGAGGCTGATTAGGGTGGGCCTCCAATGATGCAGTTTTCATGAGACATTGATTATTCTGAATTATAGCAGCCCAAGTGTCACTCGTCCCAAGTGCAGTTCCCCCTCCCTCCTCCTATTCCCTCCCCCAACTCCCCCTCACTAAGATCCACTCCTCCTGTGTTTTCCTTTAAAAACAGAAGAGGAACAGGCCCCCAGGGAAATCCACTGAACATGGCCCAACAAGTTGCAATAAGACTAGACACAAACCCTTATATCAAGGTTGTTGGATGAGGAGGAGTCAGAGCAAAAAACAAAAAAACATGCTAAATAACCACAGCATATATGCAGAGGATCTTGCTCAGACCAATATAGGGTTCCATTTTGTTGCTTCAGTCAGGCCCACAAGGCCCATAAGAGGGATAAAAATTGCCTCTACGAGAGAGGCATAGAAAAATATGAAAACACACATGATATGAGAGTATAAGGAGAAATAATGTTCTTACAACAAATAAGCTGTAATAAGAGAAAAGATGTGGAGAGGGAAGATTGGGTCAACCAAACACTAAGTATAAAAAAGGCTTTAAAAAAACAGCTGCTTTTAATCTAATTAAAGATTAGAAACAAAAAAGCAAGAAAACTTATCAAAAAGTGAAAGAAAAAAGTTTGAAATAAAAAACATGGGCATATTTGTAGACAAGCCAAAAATTTCATAGCCAACAATGTCTGCGAATGTCATAAAAACACTGAGATGCCAGTCACATCTGCTTAGGTGTGACAAATAAAAACCTACATGCCAATATTCCCAGTCCTAAGATTACACCAAAAATAAATTTCTTTTTGTCACTGAAGAAAAGTAACGTCTATAATCCAGTAATAATTTTGGGAACATCAACCTGCATTTTACCCACATGAGCTCAGTAACAGTACATGATCACTTAGTCAATATACAAATGACAAAATTCCACACAGATGGAGTGTCTTGAAAATCCGACACTTTTTTGCTACATTTACTGGGTTCCAAGTGATACTTCACTTGTGAAATTTCCATGAGATGTGTGGCTATGAGTTTTGCTTCCTTGATTGAAAAAAATACAAGTCACAAACAAAAAGAAAGTGGGTGTGGTTCAACATTGTCCGTGGAATTGCAGCATTTTTCCTCACATGAAACTCTTGAAATTGAAGGCTGAGACTATGATCCTATCAAACAGTATCCAATATTTGTTAATACTGATACTGACTGACTTTTGAGTGCATTGAAGTGTTCCTCAGAACAATATCACAAACATCTTCTTTATTTGTAATTTTGTTGCTTCATCTGAGGGTCATACACATAGGAAATACAACATAGTTTATGATTACCACTGTCCAACCGGTGACTTGTGAAACCCAACATCCCTGGAAGCTTTTTAACTTTCTACTTACCTGGAGGTATGCTTGCTGAGAGGCAATGTACATTCCCAGGCAGATGATACCAATGGACATATCCCACCACATCTGTGAGGATGGAAAAAAATTACAAGAATTGACGACAAGATCCTTCATCAAACAGCTGCTGTGGCCTTTGATACACCATGAATGACAATAACTAAGTCTAGTAGTGACAATGTGTAAGTCACTGCTATCCTATCAGTTTGACACCTTCTTTGATGTTTATAACTGTATGATCTTGACAGCAGCATTATTTCCACTATCAAGACCTGAACTTAGAACTATAAAGGGTAAGTGACTCTTTAAATACAAAAAGTGTTTTGAGCCAGAGTGGATACTGGAAGGATTTGAACATGACTAGTGTGACCAAAATTCCTCAGTGTGTGCTCACAAAGCCATGGGAGATGTTGTTAAACATACTCCAGCCTTCTATGTAGTTTGTATTCCTCACTTGACATTTTGATAACTTTGTTGGCATTTTAGTCTATTTTTTCTGCAAAAAAGTTTCATTTGAAGGGACTAGAGAGATGGCAATTGATAAGGTATGTTCTCTGCTGTTGCAAAAGATCTTGCTTTGGTTCCCAGCATTCATTAGGTTGATCACAATTGACTGTAACTAATTCCCTGGGGTTGTGACACTCTGTTTTGGCCTTCCAGGCACTTCATTTTCATACTGCCCATCATTTTCATGTAGGAAAAACACATATGCACACAAAATAAACATAGATATATAAATATTTTCAAATGTTTTCACATTGACATAAAGGAGTATTTCATAGGCAAATGTCAAATGCTAACGTTTTGGTCTATTATTAATACAATACAGTGTTCACAACATGATATGAACTGACAGTTTGATTTCACAAGCACAAAGTGAACTTGCATTTGATCCCATCAAAAATAGGAATTTTTATTAGAAAGGTAAACACTATAGTAAGAACTACAAATGAACTACTAATGCCATTACTCTGTACAAAATGCAACAGAATACTAATATGTGATTTAAAATAATAATAATTTGGTAAGAAAATTAAGTTACTAAAACAGTTCATCTAAAATCCTGAATGCATTTTCTTTGGGGATGGTACTGAGTCTTGATAGGCTTTCACTATGTAGCTGTGGCTGTCCTGGAACTCACTATGAAAACCATGTTTGTCTCAAAATCCCGGAGATCTGGCTGTGCCTGCCTCCAAAATGCTAGGGTTGAAGGTTTTCACCACACATCTTGTTTATTTACTAATTCTTATATTGGGCAATCTATTATAATGAAATTTATGATGCATTCAAATATAGGAGACACACGTGAGACAATAAAGTACAATCTGAAGAATTTGAAACTTTAAACACTGCCCAATAATATATAGTGCTAAGTGAGAATACAAACTTAGCTGAGAGCTAGAACACTCATTTAACATGCAAAAATCACTGTATTATGAAGATGAATCTTACTCCCCTTACAGTCTTATATTAGCAACAATGATAAACAGTGGTAAATGTATGCCATTAGTTTGTGCTTAAAATTAGAGTATGATTAAACCAGGGGAATATCTCAAGACATATTTGGTCCTGGGTATCATTGGTCAATACTCATACTGCACCTTCCCTTTCAGGATGCCTTCCCTCATTCAAGAGAGGGAGAGGCTCCAAACTAGTCATTGTACCAATGACTATGCCATAGAGACTCAGGTACTGAATCTATTTCCAGATCATAAATGTACTGTCGTATATGAATACTTTTCACACAAAGATATTCACATCCTACATTTCTATGGTTGTGAACTTCTTATATTTCCTTTTATAATATTTGCTATGACATGAAGCCATGGTAAGTTAAACTATAAAAATAATAATTTAATAATAGTCTACACATCATGTAAGTAAGGTGAATTATCACTTTGACTTATTATCACAAGCCTTCACCATGTTCCCAGAGGGGCTGCATTATCCTGGTGTTTACCCACAGTCACCTTCAATGGGGTATTAGAGTAAGAAACCACAGGGCGTGGTGCAAGGTAAGTAACACTTCTATCTTTCTAACTCACCTCATAGCTTTAGAATTACAACTGTGCCTCTCTTTCTGTTCCACCTTTCTTTGTTAGCTCTGCCAATTAGACTGAAATACAAAGTACTCACCTGGCTTCTTGCCTCTGCAGGATGGTGATTGCATTTGGGCTGCTCCAGACTCATTAATAAGCAGTACTGTAAGAGAGTCAGCTCAAGCCTGGGTAGAGGTCTGTGACTCTGTGACCTCACCACCTCCCTCTAGAACTGTAATTTTCATTTCACCTGCAGTGACAATGACAGAGCTGGCTTTGGAAGACAAAATCATTTATGATCCTTCTTTCAGTTGCCAATTAGCAAAGACATTTAAGAGTTTCTTGTGAACATATCCAAAGGGACAAGCTGTTTTGAAGAGGCATTGAGTTTTCATCATCCCTAAAGGCTGACCAACTCTGTTGTGGAAGGTGCTAGAAACTTTGCAGTCAGATCATGAGAAAGTTAAAGAAGTCTGTGTGTCTCAGTGGATACAGGTTTCACTGACATCATTCAGCACAAATAAACTTAGGTCTTCTGAAAAAAGATCTACAACATTTATTCCTCAAAATGATTGGGTATTTCATGCATGCATAGGTGTTAGTCAAGTCCACTCTATTTGTCTCCATTCAAATACCCTTTTAATACTCCCCAACCATTATTCCTTCTTAATTTCTTGTACACCTCAAAAGCAAACAAAAAACAAGTGAAAAAACAAAACAAAAAAGCACTGTGTCTACTTAGGGATGCTACTATGTGTTTAGTGCACAGGCATCTATGAAAGTATGGGTAGCCTCTCAACTGTTGAATCCTCACACAAAAAAAAAAAATCTGACACTTTCTCTCTGTGGCCAATAGCTCTTCAGCTAGGCATGGAATTTCCTGAACAATCTCCCCTCTCTTGGATGCTTTCTGGATAGATCTTATGCAAGTTTTGTGTATATTGTCATAACAAGTGAATTCACTTGTTCTGTCTGGACAAAGCCTGTTTCCTTGGAATCATCTACCTCCTCTGGTTCTTTCACTCTTTCTGCCTCTTCTTCCATGATGATTCCTGAGTCTTGAAAGGAAGAGGTGTAATGATATCCCATTTTTATCTGGGCCATCCAGAATCTCTTTTCTCAGCACCATGAATGATTGTGTGCCTCTGTATTAATAATCACCATAGACTATAAAAAGAAGCTTTTCTAATGAAGGCTGAGAGATAGACTAATCTAACAGTACAAAAATAATTTCTGGTGGCAGTTTATTACTATGTTCATTTAATAGGATAATAGTAATAGGTTCGTCCTGGGAGTTTATATAACTCTCTGGCCTTGTATTCTTTTCCCTGAAATTGGTGCCAGGAATGGGTTCTATCTTGTGAACTAGGACTTCATTTCAATTATGAAATAGTTGGATACTCCCACGATGGTCATGACATTATTTTGCCAGGCTTCTAGTTATAGATCTCAGGGTTTATACACGGGTTATATATATGAATACTTCAAGTATTGTAAGAACTATCAAGTGGGGTTGAAACTTTTATTTTGAGTTCTTCATGTTCTATGATTCAAGTATATGGCATTCTCTCCAATACAGTATTAAAGTGTAGGGAATATAGAACCCTAAACTATTATTGATTATTGACATTATTCTTGGTTGTCCTCAACTTATTTCTTAACTCTCAAACACTTAATCTGCTCCACTTTGACTACTCATCAGAGGAACATATTCAGTAAATCTTAGAAAAATACCTCATGAAGAAGGAATAAACAAAAAAACATGGTGTCACAATTAGCATTGTAAATCATAAGAACACTAAGTGTAATAAAATACAAATTAATATTGTAATGATGGTGGTGAAATATTCTAGGAAAATGTAAAACATTTTAGATTTTTTTAAATGTTGTCTTTTTTAATATTTATTTATTACTTCAGGTTACATCTCCATCACAGTGTCTTCTTTCCACCACTCCCAGTCCCACCCTCCCACCCTCTACCCCCTATCCCTTCCATCACACTTTTCTGGAGTGCAATGTCCCTAAAAAACAGTCCCCTGCCCCATTTCAGCAGTCATATAAGGGCCAAAAGCCTCCTCATATACTGGGGGCCTACAAGGCAGCACCACTAGGGCAAAGTGTCTCATTGACAGGTAACAAAGTCTATATTCATGTTCTTTTTGGTGCATTCATTGTAATATAGTTATCCTGTACTCTATGGCTAAAATGTGACTATAAGTGAATAGATGCCATGTGTATCCTTCTGGGTCTGGATTAGCTCACTCAGGATGAGCTTCTCTAGTTCCATCCATCTGGCTGAAAATTGCATGATTTTGTTGTTTCTGATAGCTGAGTAGTATTCCATTGTGTAGATGTGCCACAGGTTTTTAATTCATTCTTCAGTTGAGGGACATCTGGGTTGTTTCCAGTTTCTAGCTATTACAAATAAGGCTGCTATCAACATAGATGAGAAAACTTCCTTGTGATTTGGTGAGGAATCATTTGGAGGTAGACCCAAAAGTGGTATGGCTAGGTCCCAAGGCAGAGCTATTCCACGTTTTCTAAGATATCGCCAGACTGACCTCTATAGTGGTTGTACAAGTCTGCACTCCCATCAGCAATGGAGGAGAGTTCCCCTTTCTTCATACCTTCGCCAGCAAGTGCTGTTTTATGAGCTTTTGATCTTAGCCATTCTGACAGGTGTGAGATGGAATCTCAGAGTCATCTTGAGTTTCATTTCTCAGATGATTAAGGATGCTGAGCATTTCTTCAAGTGTCTCTCAGCCCTTAGGGATTGCTCCTTTGTGAATTCTCTGTTTAGCTCTGTTCCCCATTTTTTATTGGATTATTTGGTTTCTTGGCATTTAATTTCTTGAGTTCTTTGTAAATTATGGCTATTAGCCCTCTGTCAGATGTGGGGTTGGTGAAGATTTTTTCCCAATCTTTAGGCTACCATTTTGTTCGAATGACAGTGTCTTTTGCCTTACAGAAGCTTTTCAGTTTCATAAGGTCCCATTTATTGATTGTTGGTCTTAGATCCTGAGCTGTTGGTGTTCTGTTTAGGAAGTTGTCACCTGTGCCGATGAGTTTTAGGCTTTTCCCCTCTTTCTCTTCTAGTAGATTTAGTGTATCCAGCCTTATGTTAAGGTCTTTGATCCACTTGGAGTTAAGTTTTGACCAAGGTGATAAGTATGGGTCTAATTTCATTCTTTTACAAGTGGACATCCAGTTGTACCAGCACTATTTGTTGAAGATGCTGTCCTTCTTCCATTGTACAACTTTGGCTTCTTTGTCAAAAATTAAGTGACCATAGGTGTGTGGGTTCATTTCTGGGTCTTCAGTTTAATTCCTTTCATCCACAGGTCTGTTTCTATACCAGTACCATGCTGCTTTTATTACTATTGCTCTGTAGTACAGCTTGAAATCTGGGATGGTGATACCTCCAGATGTTTTTTTTTTATTATTATTATACAGGATTGATTTAGATATTCTTGATTTTTTTTGTTATTCCATATGAAGTTGAGAATAGCTTTTTCCAGGTCTATAAAGAATTGTGTTAGTATTTTGATAGGAATTGCATTGAATATGTATATTGCTTTTGGTAGGATAGCCATTTTTATTATGTTGATCCTACCTATCCATGAGCATGGGAGATCTTTCCATCTTCTGATGGCCTCTTCAATTTTCTTTCTTCAAGGACTTGAAGTTCTTGTCAGATAAGTCTTTCACTTACTTGGTTAGAGTTACCCCCAGGTATTTTATATTGTTTGTAGCTATTGTGAAGGGTGTTATTTCCCTAATTTCTTTCTAGGTCCATTTATTTGTTGTATAAACAAGGGCTTCTGATTGTTTGAATTAATTTTGTATCCAGCCACCTTGCTGAAGGTGTTTATCAGCTGTAACAGTTCTCTGGTGGAATTTTTGGAGTCACTTATGTATACTATCTTATTGGCTGCAAATAGGGATAATTTGACTTTTTCATTTCCAACTTGTATTGCCTTGATCTCCTTTAGCTGTCTTATTGCTCTAGCAAGAACTTCAAGTACTATGTTGAAGAGATATTGCGAAAGTAGACACCCTTTTCTTGTACCTGAGTTTAGAGGAAATGCTTCATGTTTCTCTCAATTTAATTTTATGTTGGCTACTGGCTTGCAGTATATCATTTTTACTATTTCTAGGTATGGTCCTTTTAGCAAGAAGGGGTGTTGTATTTTGTCAAATGCTTTTTCAGCATCTAGCGAGATGATCATGTGTTTTTTTTATCTTTCAACTTGTTTATATGGTGAATTACATTGATGGATCTTTGTACGTTGAACCATCCCTGCATTCCTGTGATGAAGCCAACTTGATTATGTTGTATGACACTTTTAATGTGTTCTTGGATTTACTTTGCCAGTATTTTACTAAGTATTTTTGCATCCATGTTCATTAGGGAGATTGGTCTAAAGTTCCCTTTCTTTGTTGGGTCTTTGTTGTGGTTTAGGAATCAGACTGAATGTGGCCTCATAGAATGAGTTTGGCAGTGTTCTTTCTGATTCTATTTTGTGGAAGAGTTTGAAGAGTATTGGTATTAGCTCTTCTTTGAAGGTCTGATAGAATTCTGTGCTGAAACCATCTGACCCTGGGCTCTTTTTGGTTGGTAGATTTTTAATGACTGTTTCTATTTCCTTAGGGGTTGTAGGGTGATTTAATCTGTTAACCTGATCTTGATTTAGCTTCAGAAAGTGGAATCTATCAAGAAAATTGTCCATTTCGCTTAGGTTTTCAAATTTGGTGGAGTATAGATTTTTAAAGTAGGACCTAAATATTCTCTGGATTTCCTCAATGTCTGTTGTTATTTCTCCCTTTTCATTTCTGATTTTGTTGATTTGGGTTTTTTTTCCCCTCTGCCTTTCAGTTAATTTGGCTAAGGGTTTGTCTATTTTGTTGATTTTCTCAAAAAACCAACTCTTGACTACATTGATTTTTTGTATCGTTCTTTTTGTTTCTAAGTTGATGATTTCAGCCCTAAGTTTGATGATTTCCTGCCTTCTGCTCCTCTTGGGAGTATTTGCTTCTTTTTCTCCAATTCATCCAGTTCAGCTGTTAATTCACTAATATAATGTAATATAATATAAGCTGTCATAATTTTATTTTTGAAGGTGCTTAGTGTTATGAACTTTCCTCATAGCACTGCTTTCATTGTGTCCCATAGGTTTGGGTATGTTGTGCCTTCATTTTCATTGGATTTTAAAAAGTCTTTGATTTCCTTCTTTATTTCTTCCCTGACCCAGTAGTCACCCAGTAAAGAGTTGTTCAGTTTCCATGTGTGTGTAGTCTTTCTGTTGATCCTGTTGCTGTTGAAGTGCAGCTTTATTCCATGGTGGTCTGATAAGATACAAAGAGTTATTTCAATTTTCTTGTATCTGCTGAGGCTTGCTTTGTTTCCGACTATATGGTTGATTTTGGAGAAGGTTCTGTGCAGTGCTGAGAAGAAGGTGTATTCTTTTCTGTTTGGGTGAAACGTTCTGTAGATATCTGTTAGGTCCATTTGGTTCATGACCTCTGTTAGACTCATTATTTTTCTGTTTGGTTTCTGTTTTGATGACCTGTCCATTTTTGTGAGTGGAGTGTTGAAGTCTCCCACTACTAATGTGGGGGGATCAATGTGTGATTTTAGCTTTAGATGAGTTTCTTTTACAAATGTAGGTGCCTTTGTATTTGGGGCACAGATATTCAATATTGAGGTGTCCTCGTGATGAATATTTTATTTAACAAGTATGCAATGCCCTTCTCTATCTTTTTTGATTAACTTCAGTTGGAAGTCTATTTTGTTTGATATTAAGATGGCTACTCCAGCTTGCTTCCTGGGTCCATTTGCTTGGAAAACTTTTTCCCAGCTTTTACTCTGAGGTAGCATCTATCTTTGTTAGTGAGGTGCATTTCTGTATGCAGCAAAATGATGAGTCTTGTTTATGGATCCAATCTGTAAGCCTGTGTCTTTTTATTGTGGAGTTGAGTCCATTGATCTTGATGGATATTAATGCCAAAGGTTGTTATTTCCTATTATTTTGGTGTAGGTGGTGGTTGTGTGTTTCTTTTGGTTTAGCTGGAGTGGAGTGTTTTGTTTCCTCTGTTTTCCTGGGTGTACTTATATTCTCTAGGTTGAAATTTTCCTTCTAGGATATTCTGTAGGGCTGGATTTGTAGGTAGATACTGTTTAAATTTGATTTTGTCCTGGAATATCTTGTTTTCCCCATTTATGTTGATAGAGAGTTTTGCTGGGTATAGTTTTCTGCCTGGGGACCTATGTTCTCTCAGGTCTTGTAGGACGACTGCCCAGGCCCTTCTGGCTTTTAAAGTTTCTGAGAAGTCATGTGTAATTTGATTGGTCTGTCATTATATGTTACTTGACCTTTTTCTGTTACAGCTTTTAATATTCTTTCTTTGTTCTGTACATTTGGAGTTTCAATTATTATGTGGCGAGAGGAGCTTCTTTTCTGATCTAATCTGTTTGGTGTTCAGGTTTGGGAAGTTTTCTTCTATGATTTTGTTAAAGATATTTCCTGGATCTTGGAGTCGGGAGTCTTCTCTTTCCTCTATGCCTATAATTCTTAGGTTCCTTCTTTCCATTGAGTCCTTGATTTCTTGGATGTTTTGGGTGAGAACTTTTTTAGATTTCTCATTTTCTTTGGTTGTTGTTGATTTCTTTCATTGAATCTTCCATGCCTAAGATCTTGTCTTCCATCTCTTATATCCTATTTTTGATACTCATGTCTGAAGTTCCTATTCTCTTCCCTTGATTCTCCACTTCCACTCTTATCTCTGTTTGTGTTTAGGATGTACATTTGAAGCTGATATTAGGATCTTTACCACCCTTTCTCTCTTCTCTTTATTTCAAGAAGATATAAGGTGCACAGGTTATTCCCCAATGTGTACTATCTCACCATAGCCCAAGAAATCAATGAGGACATATTCCTGTCTATTGAAATTTTTAGTACATATATTAAAACTCAGCATAAATGTGATCACTTCACTTTTGACAGTGTAGATTTTAACCTTATTGTTTTCAAATTAATCAAACAAGTTTTTGGTCTCTTTCAATAATTTTAATTCTCTTCCTTATAATTTCAATAATTATTCAAAGAGTGCTAGAGAGTAGAAAAGAAGACTGATTAAAAATGTATGTAGGTAACACATAATAACATTATACATATTAAATATTTCTAAAGGCTGGACTAGAGATAAAGGCACTTGCTGATAATCCCAAAAACTTGGTTTGACCACCAAGACTCATATGGTAGAAGAAACCAACCACTGCCAGTTGTCATATAACCTCAGCATACTCAACATAAGATTTAGTGCCCAAAATACAAAAAATAAATAAATTAAAATATAATAAAATGTAATAAATTATAATATACACAATTCCTATTATGTACAATTACTTATATACTACAGTACAAAGCAAACTTCTCTATTCAGTTCCTGAAGTATATACAGAGACTGGCTTATGAATGACAGAGCTAAGGACTAAACTAATAGACATCTAATCTTTCTAACTTGCATGTGATTTCAACACAAACAAATAGAATTCTATGTGAGAGGCCGCACTCACAGTCGCCATTACAAGATGGCGCTGACAACCTGTGTCCCATGCTGATAAACAACCAATCTGCGCATGTGCGAAGGGAATTTCCACTCGATGCGCTCTGCCTCTCCCATGACATCATCTCGCCTGATGAGCAACAGCCAATCAGGGACTGACACATCCTAAGCAGAGGACAGTTTCCTATATAAGGGATGGGTTTCTGCCATTTGGGGTCTCCATTTTACTCGTTGTAAGCTTATGCTCTCGCTCTCAAGATGCATTAAAGCTTTGCTGCAGAAGGATCCTGTGTGTGT
>CAJQZJ010032290.1:2144947-2156023 GCA_907164525.1 Lophiomys imhausi
GTGTCTGTGATCACCTTGTGGCTCCTCCCCCTCCCCGCATAACATAACCCCCCCTTTGCCCAGCAGACACCATCCGAGGCAATCGTGATATCACTTCCGTCTTCCTAAACGTGGAGCGGATGGGCACCGCGACTCAGGTATGTCAGTGTGAGCCTAGGAAGGGGATGGGGGGATCAGCCCAGTTCATATGGCACACTGACATGCCCCTACCCCCTATTCTGACCCACCCCACCAATCTCCATCACCACCCTCCCCCACAGACTCAGCTTGAGGCCGCCTGGCACATCCCTGTATTTGACAGGTTTGCCACTGTCCTTCATGTGTTCCGACTCCGTGCCTGCACACGGGAGGCCCGCCTGCAGCTGGCGCTGGCTGAGCTGCCGCTGCTCAGGTACCCACTGTCACCCCGCCCCCTGCCTGACCAGTTGACCTCACCGCCCTCTGTCGTGCCCCCTGCTCGGCTGATGTCACCTTCAAACCCTGACCCACCCTCCCACCCCATGACTCAAAGACATCACAGTCATCACCCTGCCCCACCCGCTGACGTCACTGTTTCTGTCCCAGGGCGAAGTGGGGCCGCTCTGCCTCGAAGGAGCAGCCAGGATGGGGCTCACGGTACATCATGGGGTCAGGTGAGGGGTCACGTGGGATCTTTTGGCCATGGAGAAAGTTCTGGTGTCCCATGTCCCCATCTCCCAGGGAAAGGTACCAGTGTCCCCATCTCCCGTGTACCCCCCCACAGGTCCGTGTTGTCACCCACCCAAGTGAGCATAACTTATAAACTATGTTTACTAATACCTATAAATGCCTACTACACTTTAGAAAGGATGCCCAGCCAGAAGTCCACAGGAGCAAGTCCTTGAGGGCAACTGGTCAGCAGACTGTGTGCAGGCAGTAGGTGCTCAGTGATCATTTGGCTCTGGTTGTTGCTATGGTAACTCACCTCAGCTTTGGCTGGTTCCTCCATGGCCCTAGCTTTGTCACTGTCGGCTGGCTCCTGCGACCAGCCTGCCTCAGCTTGAGGTCAGCTTCCTGGGTCAGCTGGGATTGTCACAGCCTTGACGGGGCCTCTGCACGTCTGGGTCTTGCTACACCCTCACGGGAAATGGACTGTACTTCCACCAGTTTTAGTAGTCTCTTCTCACAAACTTTCTCTGAGCAGGTCCTATGCCATGCCTCTGCCAGTTTGAGCTTACTAGTAGCACATGCCACCTTCAGCAGCTCTTCTCAGCCTTTTTGGGCACACTAAGGGCAGGAACCCCTTCTCTCGAACTCCACCTCATGTCTCCTCAGCTGGTGCACGTCTGCTTCACACCTCCACCTCTTGTGCCTCTCACACCTCTTGAGCTCTGCCCCCGCTTCGGTAACTGTTCAGCAGCCAAGCAGCGTCTAGAAGCAAGGCCAAGCTAAAAGCCCTTTTTCAGTTTCCCAGGCTTTGCCTTCTAGTTGGTCCTCCTGAAGTATATCTTTTGCCCAAGACCATGTGCATGCTTCCAGGTGCCAGGCTGATCTGCATGTTCCCTTCATGAGACTGATCTTCAGTTACCTATCAACTCAGTATTAACTATGATCAGTAGAAATCCAGCCTCCACCACACACCCGAGTCTCAGGCCCACTCTTGTCCATGTCAGAGTCCTCATTTCTGTGCCCATGTCCATCATCTCCACCCACCTGTGTCTGTCTCCACAGGTGAATCTCTCACAGAGCAGCGACAGCGCATGCTCAGGGACCGGGAGGCGAAGATCCGGCGTGCACTCGATCGGCTACGGCACAAGCGTGGGCTGCTAAGGAGGCTGCGTGAGAGGCGCGAGTTCCCTGTGGTGTCAGTGGTCGGATACACCAACTGCGGTGAGAGCTGGGGGCACACTTGGGTGCCAGTCAGGTGCACGTGGGTATGTCTTCCACCTGCGTGTGACTCTCCTCACTACCTGCAGGGAAGACCACGCTCATCAAAGCCCTCACAGGAGACCCCACCATGCAGCCTCGTGACCAGCTGTTCGCCACCCTGGACATTACAGCCCACGCAGGGTCGCTGCCTTCGCGAGTGCCCGTGCTGTACATAGACACCATTGGCTTCCTGTCACAGCTGCCACATGGGCTCATCCAGTCTTTCTCAGCCACGCTGGAGGATGTGGCACACTCGGTAAGGGGCAGCATGTCATCTGGGGAGAGTTGGAGTCACCTGGGTCACAGGTCACCTGCCTAACCCCCATCTGCCCCTTACCCCCAACTCCTCTCTAGGATGTGATCGTACATGTGCGTGACGTCAGCCACCCAGACACCGAGCGGCAGAAGGCCACAGTGCTATCCACATTGAGTAGCCTGTGCCTGCCACCCACACTCCTAGGCTCCGTGGTGGAGGTTCACAATAAGATAGACCTGGTGCCAGAGTGAGTAGGGAAGGCGCGGCAGGGCATTCACACCTGTCACAGGTTTACACCCGTGAGGTCACACCTGTGCTCCTACCTCCCACAGGTATCATCCCCCGGGTCCTGATGTCATCCCCGTGTCTGCACTCCTGGGCCAGGGTCTGAACGAGCTGAAGGTGGTACTGGAGGAAGCCGTGTTACGGGCCACAGGCCGGCGGGTTCTCACTGTGCGCGTGCCACTGGGTGGGGCGGAGCTCAGGTGGGTGCCTGGTTGCTTCCAGAATGCGCTATGGTCTCTGCAGCTGCCTGTCAGCCTGACTCCCAGCATGCACTGCTCTACCACAATTGCCTTTCTCAAACTATACTGCCCTCTTCCCAGCATGCACTGCTCTCCCGAAGCCACCTTTCCCAGTCTGCACCACCCTGTTCCCAGCATACACCACTCTCCCCACAGCTGCCTTTCCCAGCCTGTACCACCCTTTTTCCAGCATGCACCCCTCTCCCCACAGCTGGCTGTACCGGGAGACCACTGTGCAACAGGTGCAGGAGCTGCCCAAAGTCGGCTTAGTCAACGTGACCATCCTTATCACCCAGTCCGCCTATGGCCGGTTCCGGAAGCTGTTCCCTGGTGTCCCTGAGTGATAGCTCACCAGGAGGACATACAGGATATGGATTGACCTTGGGGGCGAGCCATGTAGCCCCACCTCTTCTGCCCTGGCAGGGTGATTGGCAGTAGCTCGTTAAAGCAGCATTTCTACTCGAGATTCTCAGCCCAGCTTTATCTTTGAAATTGATTTGCATGCAAAATATTGAGACAAATAGTGACTGAGGCAGTCTTTTAGGCTGAACCACCTGGCCTGCTTGCTTTGTCTTTATGGTCTTTGAAAGTAGTTTTCTACTCCAAGTTTGAGAGGTGAAAGGCACCTTTCTACTTTATAAGTCCATATGAAGCATATATCTAGCTAGAAGGAAAAACTTCAATTCCATTTTGAGATCATAGCATTGGATCTGCCTGACCTAGTCAACCCCACAAAACCACTGGTTCCAGACAGCAGTCCCAGGAACTGACCATAAAATCCCCCACCCTAAGGGCAGCCAATCGGGATAGCTACCCATGTAACAGCAAAGCTCCCCACAATCAAATTAAAGATTACCTAACCCTTACTGGAATTCCCTTTTAGCTTTAAAAAGGCCTGCTTGTCGTTTTTCTGAGCTACCAAATGTATAACTGGTGACCCCTGCATGCTGTACGTTTCTGCAGAATACTCCCTCTGCTTTTGCATTGTTTGAGTTTTGGGGCCTTTCTTCAGCAGTTCTTGGACCCTTACATTTGGGGGGTTCATCTGGGATCACTTGAGGCGCCCCCAACTCAATAGTAGGGCATTTTCAGGAAAGTGCTTTGTTCTCCCCCAATTAGTTTTTGTCTCTGGTCTTTGTTTTCATGTTTGGTAACATACTGGTGCCTGGACAAGCTGGAGGCCACTGGAGGACTGACTAGTGAATGCGCAAATTCCTCCCAGACAAGAAACCATGAAGATGATCAGGCTTCTGGGTTTTTTGTTTGTTTTTTGGTGCAAGTGGTTTGTGCCTTCCTGGTGGAGCCCTATTAAGGGTAAGGCAATCAGCAGCATTCTGGTTTCTTTTTCACTTCCCAGGAAACTTGATTGTGTGTATGTGGCTGTGTGTCTGTATTTTGAATGGGCCAGAAGAATATCACCCCACTGGATCTAGTTCAGTCACATTTCAAGGATTATAGGTGTGTAGTAAGCAATTTGAGTTTGGTGGTAGAGTCGCAAAAATTAATTTTTGCAGGAATGCATGGCCAACTTTCAATGTAGGATAGCCAGATGGAGGGACCTTCCATCTCCCCACAATTTTTAGGGTTAAAGGTATCATTTACGGGAATCCTGGCCACCTGTACCAGGTCCCATATATCACCACATGGCAACACAAGGTGGAGAGCCTCCCCTTCTGGTTAAAACCTCTCCTGCGATAGTTCTGGTCAAGGGGATGGAGGACCCCAAGAATTGGAAACCCTTATTTTGCCTTCTGCTCCTGAGTAGGATGTCTGCCCTCCCCAATACATGCCAGTCCCAGCAGCAAAAGCAATGCAAGCTGCCAAAGGGGCAGTATGGGCTGTCTGCGTGGAAGTGAGTGACTGTGGCCTGGGCTGCACAGGCGTGAGTGACAGTAGAAGGGGCCGAGCCATCTGCGCAGGCAAAAGGGATAGTGGCAGGGGCGGAGTCAAGCACAGGGAAAAGGGGATGTCGAACAGTAACGGAGAGCTTGGCAAGCCCCCCAACACGACAACTACGACAGTCACACTGCCTTTATGAGCAACAGGGCAGCCATGACTCATTTACCTTTTGCCACTAGTGATTTGTACAACTGGGCATTACAAAAACCCAAGTTCTGTGAGAAGCCCTCTGCCCTAATAGATCTTCGCCCTTGACCCAGAGGCGAAGGAGTCAGTTGTCTGTAAAAATGTCATTGGTCTACCAGGCAGCGATAGACATCCTTCACCAGCTCCAACGACTAGACAGGTTTGCAGGTAAGCAACTGATAGAGCTGGTAGCCATAGCCGAAAAGGTTTACAATAGGGAAACCCTGAAAGAGAGACAGGAGCGGCAAAACAGAGGACTCCCCAAAATACTACTGCCAGCTATGTGAAAAGAACTCAGTTCTAAGGAACTCAGAAATCTGGCTAATGGAAGAGGGGAAAAGAAACACGTGTCCCACAAGGAAGGGACATGACCCTGCCTTCAGAAGGATCAATGTGCATATTGCAAGGAGATGGGGCATTGGAAGAGTGAATGCCCAAGGAGACAGAAAGAAGGGGAGCCCAAGGTCCTGGAAATAGAAGAACTTAATGACTATCCAGCAAAAAGACAAGGGTGCAGGGCCTACAGGTCAAACTGATATTCGTGGACTACCCGAAGAAAGTAGACTTAGGAACAGGACAGGAAACCCACTCATTTATGGTCATACCTGGATGCCCATATCCACTCCTGAGTGGTGACCTCCTCACCCAGATAGGGGCACAAATATACTTTGGCCCAGAAGTACAAGTCTTTAATGAAGATGCCCCCCCAAACACACACACACATCCTGACTGTTGCCTTAGATGTGAAATGCAAACTGTGTATATGCCTTACCCTTTTTGTCCACCAAGACCCCATACTTAGAGAAGCTGTGGGAAAAGATTCCAGGAGTCTCTGGGTAGAAAAGAACCTAATGGGGCTGGCTGAGCACTGGACCCCAATCCTGCTGCAACTGAAAGCAGATGCCAGCCAACTAGAGTCTGAAAGACAGTACACTCTGCCTCTCGAAACAAGAACGGGCGCAGTACCTCACATTAATCAGTTCTGGGAGTAGAGAATCCTGATTCCTGTCAGTTTACCTGGAACACCCCCTTCTACCAGTAAGAAAACTTAACTCCAATGACTGCCAACCCGTGCATGACTTGTGACAGTTAACAAAAGAGTGGAAGACACACCCACAGTGCCTAACCCATATACTTTACTGAGTAGCCTGACACCTGAGAAAGTTGTTTACACTGTGTTAGGTTTAAAGATGCTTTTTTCAGCCTGCAACTGATCCCAGCCAGCCAGCTCTTCACCTTTGAATAGAATGATCCAGATCAAGGCTTCAACCAGGCTACCACAAAAATTCAGGAACTTTCCCACCGTCTTTGATGAGGACCTTCAAGAGGGCTTGGGTGAATACAGGTGATCTCACCCCCAGATAAGCCTCTTACAGTATGTAGATGACCCCCTCATAGCAGCCCCAGATGAAGAAACTTGCAGCCTAGTGACTGTCGATTTACTCAAAGAATTGGAGTGCCTAGGGTATTGTATGTCTGCCAAAAAGAAGTAGCATATCTCGGGTACATAATCAAGGGTGATCAATGCCTGTTGTCCCAAGCCTGGAGAGAAATAATCCTTAACTTCCCTACCCCCACAACACAGAGACAGGTCCATAAATTTCTAGGATCGGATTTTGTAGGCTGTGGGTGCAAGGTTTAACAGAAATTACAAAACCCCTCTATGAAGCCAGTTGAGGGCAGGAGAATTCTCTGGACTGGACTTCTGAAATGGAGGGGACCTTTCTTAAGTTAAACGAGGCCCTCCTGAAAGTCTCGGCTTTTGCCCTTCCAGATATTTAAAAACCTTTCCACCTATACGTAGACAAAAACAAGGGCATAGCCAAGGGAGTACTAACACAAACTCTAGGTCCATGGAAAAGACCAGTAGCATACTTGTCCACGAAACTGGACCCAGTGTTACAAGGATGGTCACCCTGCCTCTGCATTGTGGCAGCTACTGCATTACTAATCAAGGATGCAGACTAATTACCGTGGAGGAAGAACTCATCACTAGCCTCCATGATGTCGTGCCACTCAAAAACCACCCTGAGCAGTGGAAGCCCAATGCCCCACTGCCCATTATCAGGCCCTGTTCCTGAACCCATTAATAAAATCCCTCCTTGACCCTTAATCCAGCCACCCTACTACCCAACCCTGACTTGAATGTCAGCCATGATTGCTCAGTAGTGCTAAGCCATGTTCAGAACTTGAAACCAGACCTGACAGACATTCTCTGGCTGGATGCTTCACAGACAGAAGCAGTTTTGTGTGGGATGGAACCAGGTGAGCAGGGGCAGCAGTGGTGACTTTGGGCTCTATAGAGTGGGCCTCTGCCCTGCTGCCTGGGACTTCACCTCAAAAGGCAGAACTGGTAGCCTTGACCCAGGTCCTTAAAATGGGCAAGGGTGTTACTGCCAACATATTCGCAGACAGTATGTCTTCACTACAGCTCATGTCCATAGTCTCATTAGTAAGGAAAGAGGGCTACTAACTCCAAAAGGAAAAAGTATCAAAAATAAAGAGATCCTGGCTTTGCTAGAAACAATATGGCTGGCTGCCCCTTAAGGTTGCCATCATCCGCTGCCCAGGGCATCAAAAAGGGTCAGCTGAGAGAGCTTGAGGCAATAGACACACTGATAGGGCTGCCAGAGAGGCTGCATTAAGTGCTACCTCTACAATACTGGTAGCCATGGTCTTGCTGGAACTTCACCCAATTCCTCACTAGACCAGAGGACAGGAGAGACCAGGCTAAATGTCAGGGACTTTATCAGATAGATGGATGGTTTCACACTGCTGATGGCCGCATAATGCTCCCCTCGGCCTTTGCTAAACAGCTTATTCATCAGATACATCAAAATATCCACCTAGGTCTCAGAAAACTCAAAAAAACTGCTGAGAAATGCCAACTACAAGATTTTCCACCTGGGACCCCTAGTGGTTGAAGTGCTTTTCTTACTGCCCTACTTCCAAGGCAGTGAATCCATGTAGAAGTAGATATTAAATTATTACTAGAATTTATACTGTAGATAATTAGTTCATGGTGTTAATTCTTAACCCACCATTATAAATGATCACACAGAGACCTAATGGGTTTTTAACAAGCCTTGGCCTGGATTGTGTAATCTACGCCCATCTAAGCTAGGCTGATGTTCCAGGCCTTATGGAATGGTCTTATCCCATCCAACCACTTGCTTCTTCTTCCTCCTCCTTTCTCCTTCCTCTCTTCCCATGATCCTTTCCTTTGGAAAAACTCATCAACATTTTCCTCCAACTACCTTTTCCCTGCCTACTCTTCTACCCAATCCAGGCTGGGGGCATTTAATTCAACCAATCAGAAATTTTTGCGAGGCATGAGTTACAAACTGCCAAATTGTAGTAAGGGTGGCTGGGTACAATCAATTAACAATTTAATGCAATCAGATCACCCCATCAAATCTCTTGAGTATAGGACAAGACAGCCCAGGAGCCTGGCTACATGAACAAAGACAAGGTGCTAACTGGAAAATACAGAAGTCAAACAGGGTTTGTATGGATATAAATATCTCCCAGTTCTTGCAGATACCTTTTCAGGCTGGGTGGAAGTGTACCACACCAAGAAGGAAACAGCCAAAGTAGTGGCCAAAAAGCTACTGGAAGAAATCATTCCCAGGTATAGACTACCCTCATTGCTAGGATCTGACAATGGGCCTGCCTTCATCTCTCAGGTAACACAGTCACTTGTTAAAATTTTGGGGACAGATTGGAAGCTCCATTGTGCATGCTATCCCCAGAGTTCAAGACAGGTAGAATGAATTGAACCCTAAAGGAGACCTTGACTAAATTAGTCCTGGAAACTGGCATTGACTGGGTGGCTGCCTCTATGTCCTATATAAGGCAAGAAACACCCCTTATACCATAGGCCTCACCTCATTTGAGATACTTTATGGGAGGCCTCCTCCCCTTTTGCCTAAACTTCAACTTGAGATTATTGCAGAATTTGACCATCGGAGATTCCTGGAATACCTATAAGCCCTCCACAGGGTCCAGAAATGTCGTTGGCCAAGGATATGCCAAATATATGAATCAGTTCCCCTCCATTGCCTTGAACCAGGTGATGAGGTTTGGGTCTAGGGACATAACTATTAGACCCTGGAACCCTGCTGGAAAGGACCTTACACTATTATCCTCACCCTCACAACAACTGTGAAGTTGGACGACATTCGAACCTGGACACATCACACATCAAGTCTGCAGGACAAGAAATGACTCAAAACTTTGAATGATGGGAACAGATCCCACACATCACACCTCAAGAAAAATGGAAAACAACCCAACATTCTACCGACCCACTAAAGCTGCGAATCCAGTGCTCCTGATTCTCATGACTGCTCTACTTGGGAACTGAGCAACAGCAGAGAACAACCCTTGGTCTCTACAGCTGCCTGTCAGCCTGCTTCCCACCATGCAGTGCTCTCCTCACAGCTGCCCCTTCCCAGGATTCACTACTCTTTTCCTAGCATGCACCACTCTCCCTGTAGCTGGCTGTACCAGGAGGCCAACATACAGCAGGTGCAGGACCTGCCCAAGGCTGGAGACACCCACATGACAGTCCTCATCAATCCAGTTGCCTATGGCCAGTTCCAGAAGCTGTTCCTGGGTGTCTCCTGAATACCATTCTGCCACTCATACCAAAGGATGTGATTTCCACCTGGGTGCAGGATACATAGGCCTGCCCCTTCCACCCTAGCACGGAGATTGACAGCAGCTCATTAAAGCAGCATTTGCACTCAAGACCCTCGGTGTTTTGGTGGCTCATGGGGGAAGGAGGATGGCTAAGGGTTTGTCTATTTTGTTGATTTTCTCAAAGAACCAACTCTTGCATACATCAATTCTTTATATTGTTCTTTTTGTTTCTAAGTTGTTGATTTCAGCCCTGCGTTTGATGATTTCCTGCTGTCTGCTCCTCTTGGGAGTATTTGCTTCTTTCTTTTATAGTAATTTCAGTTCACCCATTAAGTTGCTAATATGAGCTGTCACAATTTTCTTTTGAAGGCACTTAGTGCTATGAACTTTCCTCATAGCACTACTTTAAGTGTGTCCCAAAGGCTTGGGTATGTTGTGCCTTCATTTCCTTTGAATTTTAGGAATTCTTGGATTTCCTTCTTTATTTCTTCCCAGACCCAGTAGTCATTGAGTAGAGAGTTGTTCAGTTTCCATGAATGTGTAGGCTTTCTGTTATTTCTGTTGTTGTTGAAGTCCAGCTTTAATCCATGGTTGTCTGATAAGATAACATGGGGTTATTTCTGTTTTCTTGTATCTGTTCAGGCTTGCTTTGTGACTGACTATCTGGTCAATCTGGAGAAGGTTTCATGAGGTGCTAAGAAGAAAGTATATTCCTTTGAATTTGCGTGACACGTTCTGTAGATATCTGTTAGGTCAATTTGGTTCATGATCTCTGTTAGGCTCAATATTTCTCTGTTTGGCTTCTGTCTCAATGACCAGTCCATTGGTGTGAGTTGGGTGTTGAAATCTCCATTATTAGTGTGTGGGGATCAATGTGTAGTTTAAGCTTTAGTAGTGTTTCTTTTACAAATGTGGGTGCCCTTGTATTTGGGTCATAGATATTCAGTATTGAGATGTAATTGTGTTGAATTTTTCCTTTGATAAGCATGTAGTGCCCTTCCCTATTGTTTTTAATTAATATAGGTTGAAAGTATTTTATTTGATATTAGGATGGCTTTTCTCTGGGGTAAAGTCTATCTTTGTTGTGAGGTGTGTTTCTTGTGTGCAGTAAAATGATGGGTCTTGTTTACAGATCCATTCTTTAAGCCTCTGTCTTTTTATTGGTGAGTTGAGACCATTGATGTTGAGAGATATAAATGACCCTAGTTTGTGATTTTCTGATATTTTGATGTAGGTGGTGGTAATACAATTGTATGTTTCTTTTGGTTTAGTTGAGGTGGAGTTATTTGTTTCTTGTGTTTTCTTGGCTGTAGTTACCTTCTCTCTGTTGGAATTTTCTTTCTAGGATCTTCTGTAGAGCTGGATTTGTGGGTATATATTGTTTTAATTTGGTTTTGTCATGGAATATCTTTTTTCTCCTTCTAGGGTGATTGAAAGTGTTGCTGGGAACAGTAGTCTAGGCTGGCACCTGTGTTCTCTTAGGGCTTGTAAGACATCTTACCATGCCTTTCTGGCTTTTAAAGTTTCTGAGGAAAAGTCAGGTGTAATTCTGATGAGTCTGCCATTATGTGTTACTTGGCCTTTTTCTCTTACGGCTCTTAATATTCTTTCTTTGTTCTGTCTATTTGAATTTCAACTCTTATGTGATGGGAGGAATTTTTTGTGATCCAATCTATTTGG